>CM061141.1:224601431-224789816 GCA_030789695.1 Scilla litardierei | reverse complement strand
TCAAACTCATATACGCTCCTTTCATGGGGAGCGAGATCAATTGGGCTCGGATCATTCTCGACAAGATGGACTCTTTTGAATGTATTTGAAAGTCCACCAAGTCGGCCCACATTCCATATCCATGCCTTTTGACACGTGTTTTTCGTCACTTCCGTGTCCCTCTGCCCCCCTGATGATGAGCGTCCTCTTGGTCCCCCTCTGAATGCGACGACCGTCAAGAAGTCTCTTGCGGCGCTTCGTCATGATCAGAGGACGACCCCTTCAGCGTCAGCCTCTGCTTCAGCTGCTCCCTCTCCTACTCTCGCTGAGCTTGCACATTCGTTGAAACGTGTGGAGTCTCGTTGTGCTCGCTCTGAGGAGATTCTCGCTCGCATCGCATCTCACTTGGGTATTGAGATTCCTCCGTCTGTTTCTGACGAGGAGGAGTTAGATAAGGATGAGATCCAGGAGCTTGTTAGATCTGCTGCTGCTCGTGCCCCTGAGGGTACGTCTTCTGGTGCTGCTGTTTCTTCTACCGGTGATCCCGAGAGCACACCTGCTGCCACCATTCCTCCGGTGGATGCTTCATCTGTTGTTGCTCTCGAGACAACTCATGTCATGCCAGAGATCTCCACTCCTGCTGACCCGGTGACCACCTCACCTCCCGCAGAGCCTGCTGCTGCTGCTGATCCTCCCGCTGCCTCCTGAGCTTCATTGGAGCACTCTCCCTATGCACTTTGGATGATATATCTTGTAGTGAGAGTGTGGGTTAGGATAGTTTGGGTGGTTCTGGACTTTTGATGCATTTGTGATGTATTTTGATGTCATTTTGGATGGTGTTTTGATATTTTTGTATATATGTGATACGTCGATGTCCGGTGTGACATATGTTGTATGGTGTGAGATATGATGTATTTTGTGCTTCGATCTGAGGATCGTTTTTGTATGTTGGCGATGTATACTTTTGATGTATCCATGTTTCATATATATATACATCGATGTTGACATTTACTTTCATGTGCACATTATATTTCTGTCTCTGATATTGCTTTCGTCGCTCGACGATAATAACTTGGTTAAATAGAATTCTTTTTATGAAAACATAGAATTATTTTCCATGCACTAAATTAACCAAGAATGTTGATATTGGAGATTATATTCCATAACTCAATATGTGTAAGTGATTTGAGTTTTGATGATTTCGTATTTCGATTTTCGACTATGGTCTCATTGACATGCTTTGATTTAATTCGTTATTTTCCTTTGGTGTCATTTGGACCGTGGTCGTATTCTTCGACTCCCGTACTTTTATTTTGGCCATTGTTGTTGTCGTTGTTCTCCTCCTGTTCTTTTTGCTTATGCCAAAGGGGGAGAGAATTAATAATGACGATGCGCAACATGATAATTCAAAGCAATTTACCGTAAATCTAATTTGATATGTTAGATTCAGGGGGAGTGAAGATATATAAATGGATTTTCAAATCCGATATTTCAAATATTTCAATACTTGGATTCACATTTATTTCTTCTCTCGTCTGCTTGATGCATATGATTGTTATTAATTTGGAATTAACGTGTCATCAATGCAGGGTGAGTAAGTAAATTTCATTTGAATCATTATTTTTGATTATTATTTATGGTGGTTTGTCATCACCAAAAAGGGGGAGAATGTTGAGTATTGGACTCCCCGGATTTGGTTTTGGATGATGAACAAACATAAATATCGTGAACTAACTCTTTGTGAGCGCAGTTATGGAGATCGTCGCCAAAATTCCATGTATATCAAATGCGACGTATCAAGACTTCTCAAAGCGCGTGATCATGTGCTTGAAGCTTCGTTGAAGCTCAAGGACCATTATTGAAGTCAAGAAGATTCGATTGAAGCTTTTGAAGACGGTTCGTCAAGTTTTATTTATAGTCTTCTATCTTCCTTCCGTAGAATGTTAAGCCTTGAGTTGGTCTTACGTTTTAATCTTCATAACGCTCCTATCTTAGAGCTAGGATCTTATTAGAAGCCCATACAAACTTTCCGGAAGCATCATGCTTCATTTCGCGGCTTCTTGTGCATGTTAATTGGTTCAAGAAGAAGAACCAACCGACTAGATGGCAATCTAGTCGGTCGGCAAAGCTTCTTGAACCGACTAGAATGCCTTGTTCATTTTAAGCTCTTTACTGTTTACAGTTAGTCGGTCCATGTTGAATCACCGACCGACTAGTTGATGAACTAGTCGGTCAGTGATCCTTCCTAGACCGACTAGTTGAGCTTTCCCAATACAGCCATAGTTACTGTTTATTGTTAGTCGATCAAAGAATGTTTGTCGACCGACTAGTTGAGAAACTAGTCGGTCAGCATTTGTTCTTAAACCGACTAAATCAACTTGAAGTCAGCCTATTCTATTTCGACTATTATTCGGTCAAAGAACACTCACCGACCGACTAGTTGTGAAACTAGTCGGTCGACAAGTCTTCTTAGACCGACTAGTTGTCTATCTCATGTACTTCACCTTTTGGCTGTTCAACCGTTAGTCGGTCTACGTTGTATCACCGACCGACTAGTTGATACTAGTCGGTCAGTGATCCTTCTTTGACCGACTAGTCTGGTTCAGAATAGAGCCGTTGGAGCTTTAATTGAAACGTTTTTCTCTCTCTCTTTCCTCTATCCTATATATACTTGGAGTGCTGCTTTCATAGCATTCAAGGCTGATTATTACTGAAGTTTAGAGATCAAAAGAGAAGCATTAAATCTCATTCAAAGCTCATTCATTTCATTCTTGAATCTCTCCCTCACTCTTATTTCAAAAGAGAGATTCATTGATTGTGAGCCTTCCAAGCCAAGAGCTTGATTCTAGGTCACCAACAACTTCCTAGGCCTCCATTGCTGGTCATCTACTTGGAGCTAGGGTTTGGTGCCTTCATCTTCTCCAAAATCCTCTTTGCCCTAAATCGTAAGTTTTACTCAAGGCATAGGGTTTTTGGTAAGCATTTCATATTTCATTATATTCGATATTGCAAGTGTTTTTCTCTCAGTTTGTGAGAGATTGTTTGTGATCCCGGGTTGTGGGAGTCACAATTTCATTTGTGTATGATTTGACCTTGTAGAGGTTTCTACAAGTATTTCATAGTGCAAATTTGAGTTAGGGTTTCTAACTCAAGTATCCGGAGGGGATCCGGGTGGTTGGGACGTAGGATCACCGGGAACAAGTCGGGGAGACTTGGGTGGATCCGAACCCGTTAATATCGTGTGTTTGCGATTGTTTCTTTGTTGTCAATAATTACATTTCCGCATTGTTGGTTGAGTTTGCAAGATAATTAGGAATTATCTTCTTAATTATTTTAATGTACTATTCACCCCCCTCTAGTACTTGTGCAGTAGCTACGTAGGGCATTACAGATCACGGCTGTCAGTGCTATACAAAATGAGTCACATGAACGATGGCAGAAAGATAAGGACGAAATCAACGAGTATCTTTCATCTCTTGAGCATGAGGAGGAGATGCCTGAGCACATAAAGCCACCTCATCCTTCCACTGATGCCGAGGACCACCCACCAGAGCTTGCTGCTCCCACTTAAGGAGATCTTTTTACCCACTCCATTTCTGAATCATGCATCCCATTTGAAATTTATTCTGATTCAGATCTGTTTGACACGTCGTACCTGTTGCAGGACACTTACAATTTTGGACCGGAGGTATGCTTGGACGTGACCATGCTTGAAGAATCTGAGAATGAGGAGGAGTTGCCTGATGAGACCCATACTCATATACCAGAGCTGCCTGAAAAGCCTGAGACAAACAACAAGGATCTTCCTGTTGTGGTACATGAGAGCAGAGATATATTTTTAGGTAAGTATCGTCTACCTATTCTTACTTTACATATTTCTTTTGACGATATTCTTTGGAAAAATTTTATTTTAAGGGAAAATTTTCCACATCAGATTGATGCAGCTTATCTCTTCCAGGGTACAGGTGGAGTCCTTGGAGAGATGATGTGAGCCGCATTGCTGGAATCTGATGGAGCCCATGGAGATAGGCACCTGGCGGAGCCATATAAAGTGCAGATAGAGCAGCTGCCTGCACCATCAAAGATATTGGATCCGCCTTTTGCTACAGGTGGTACCAATCTAATAGTGTAGTATTTTATGCTTTCAACAAACACGAATCCTCTCGACAGCGAGAAAAGCTGTATAGGAATTTTATATGCTTTCATTAGTTTAATAAATTCACCCCCATATGATGGCTCAATTATCTTTTGTACCCAACCACTATCTGTCATCCATGCTCACCCTTATATTTGGCGCTTATTTCGCCTCTCCCCCCAATTTTTGTGTGATGCTTAATCTTGGGGGAGAGAAACTATTTTGTTGAGTTTCCCCCCTATCTTGTCATTGTCCTCTATTTATATCATACACACATTGAGGACAATGTGATGTTTAATCTTGGGGGAGTGCATAGTTCATGCACTTTGCTTCATCGTGAAACACATTTCGAAATTTCCATATGGACCATGTTCACTTCTATATTTATGTCTCATATGCTTTATTTTCTATGAAATATCGTGGATTTTTTATGAACTTTGATATCTGTTATATTAGAGTTCGATTCCTTGATTAGTGTATCTTTGTTAATATGCTTTTTTATAGCAGAATCCATAGTTTCACAACCATATTCTCGAAACAGTTAAGCTAAAAATGAATGAATCAAATCTGAAAATCATTTGACTCCTGTGTGATTTGATTGATAATTCTATTGCTTCATGGATGTTTAGTGATTCAAAAGAGATAGGATAATCCCATGACAAATAAAGTAGTGATGATTAGGATTCCTGAAACCGAGCCATGTCTAAATTCTATGCTTTTTCTTTTTCTTTTTCTTTTTTATAGCCAATAAATGATCTTTGATCATATTTTGCATTCCATCGCGTTTACGTGAGTTTGCAAAAATCCCAAAAATGCAAAAATCAAACAAATTTCCTGAATAAAAGGCCCTAGGGGTTCTTCGTAACCCAATGCCCTAAGACCGTCTGGTATGGGATGCATAGGCCGCTTTTTGTATATATTGAGTTATCTTATGTATATAAAGACAGAAAAATGCATATAAAATATTCATATAGCCAAAAACAATATAAAACTACAAAAATCCCATATCCTTATCTCCTTTTCTATATAGAACTAAGACATAGCAAAGTTGATGGGTTCTAGGAGTCTTGAAATGGTCGTAGTGTGGTGATGCCTTACCTTGATTGAATTTGCTAAATTCATTCCATGAAGTATAATAAAATACCACGCATGCTTGAAAACATTTGATCATGACATATTATACTGCTTAGAGAATGAGTTGTGGACATTGGATTCGTTTTTGTGAACTTAGTATATGATAAACTATGATATGATATAACTCTACTCTCATTTTATCGCTTATCAAGTTCATCACATTTATTGAAATCCACGTTATTTTAATTTGAGGAAGATTTAATTATTTGTTGTGTATATGTGTTCTAATTTCAAATTGACGTGTGTTCACGAGATCTTGCATAACTTGGGTTCTTATATTTTCTGAATTTAAGATTGAACCCTTGTCTCCATTAACACCACCGTCTCACATCTTCATTGTATCCCTCTCCAGTGTTAGCTTCTTATTAGTCTTCCTCGAGGACAAGTAAGAGGTATCAGCGAAACCATATGCACCCATAGGATTCATCTAGAGGATAAGGACGCCACCTCCATTGAGCCTCAAAGGCAATTGAATCCCAACATGAAGGAGGTAGTGAAAAAGGAGGTCCTGAAGATTTTAGATGCCGACATTATCTATCCCATTTCCGATAGCAAATGGGTCAGCCCTGTGCAGGTTGTCCCTAAGAAAGGGGGCATGACAGTCGTTAGGAACGAAAAAAATGAGCTAATATCCACTAGGACTGTCACCGGTTGGCGTATGTGTATCGACTATAGGAAACTCAATAAGGCCACCAGAAAAGACCATTATCCTCTACCCTTTATCGACCAAATGCCTGAGCGCCTAGCCAAACACAAATACTTCTGTTACCTAAACGGATACTCTGGATTCTTCCAAATCCCGTTGCATCGGGAAGACCAAGAAAAGACTACGTTCACATGTCCATACGGCACATTCGCCTATTGAAGAATGCCGTTTGGGCTATGTAATGCACCAGCCACATTTCAAAGGTGCATGACATCTATTTTCTCAGACTTCATTGAGAATATTATGGAAGTCTTCATGGACGATTTTTCTGTTTATGGCACTGAGTTTGATTATTGCGTAGCAAATTTATCCAAGGTTCTAGAACGGTGTCATGACAATAATCTGACCCTGAATTGGGAAAAGTGTCATTTCATGGTGACAGAAGGGGTTGTGCTTAGCCACGTTATCACCTCCAAGGGAATTGAGGTTGGTAAAGCCAAGGTCGAAGTTATTAAGAGTTTATCGCCTCCCACTAACCTTAAGAGCATCCGTGGTTTCCTAGGGTACGTAGGTTTTTATTGCCGCTTCATAAAGGATTTTTCTAATATTGCTCGCCCTCTCACGGAGCTCCTTACCAAGGACGCTCCTTTTGTGTTTACCGACGCCTGTTTGCTAGCCTTTAACAGGTTAAAGGAAGATCTCATCTCAGCACCGATTATACAGCTGCCAGATTGGAATCTGCCATTTGAGCTTATGTGTGACGCTAGTGACCAAGCAGTGGGAGTTGTTCTTGGCCAAAGGAAGGAAGGAAAGCTTCATGCTATATACTATGCTAGCAAGACCTTGGATGATGCTCAAAAGAACTACACCACTACGGAGAAGGAGCTGATAGCCGTGGTTTATTCTATCGAGAAGTTCAGGTCCTACCTCTTGGGGTCCAAGGTGATTATCCACACGGATCACGCGGCGTTGAAATACCTACTAAGCAAGAAGGATGATAAACACGTCTGATACGGTGGATCCTCCTGCTCCAAGAATTTGATATTGAGATCAAAGACAAGAAGGGAGCAAAGAATGTAGTAGCAGACCACTTGTCGTGGTTAATCCAAAGGCACGTGGATGACACCTTGCTGATTGACGATTCTTTCACCGGTGAACAGTTATTTGTGGCGAATTCCTCTGAAGCCCCCTGGTACGCTGATATAGTGAATTACCTATTGAGCGGCATAGTCCCGCACGGGTTGGCGACCTATTCGAGGAGAAAGTTCCTACACGATGCCAAGAGTTACTTCTGGGATGACCCGTACCTATTCAGAACATGCACTGACAGGATCATCAGGCGATGTATCCCAAAGAAAGAAGCGACCTCCATCATATCACATTGCCACGATCAACCATGTGGTGGACACGCAGCTGTCACCAAAACCACGACAAAAATCCTCCAAAGTGGTTTCTATTGGCCCACTATATTCAGAGATGCGAACGAATACATCAGGAAATGTGATAGATGCCAGAGGACGGGAAATATCACGAAGAAGAATGAAACACCCCTTCATGGCATCTTGGAGATAGAACTATTTGACTGTTGGGGCGTTGACTTCATGGGACCTTTTCCATCGAGTAACGACAATAAGTACATCTTATCTTGGTCGCCGTTGATTACGTCTCGAAGTGGATGGAAGCCATGGCCACCCCGACAAACGACACGAGGATAGTAGCGAAGTTTTTCAAAAATACCATCTTTCCTCGTTTTGGAGTCCCTCGGACAATCATAAGTGATGGAGGGAGCCATTTCATCGAGAAGAAGTTCGAGACGATGCTAAAAAAATATGGAGTTCATCACAAGGTCGCTCTTGCTTATCACCCTCAGACTAGTGGCCAAGTGGAGGTATCCAACAGGGAAATCAAAAGCATCCTGGAGAAGGCAGTTAGTGCCTCAAGGAAGGATTGGTCAAACAAGTTGGGCGACGCCCTTTGGGCATATCGCACCGCCTTCAAAACTCCCATCGGCACAACCCCTATAGACTAGTGTATGGAAAAGCTTGCCATCTTCCGATAGAGTTGGAACACAGAGCATTTTGGGCAATAAAGAAAATGAATTTTGACTACCAAAGTGCCGCCACGAAACGAGCCTTACACAGCACTGAGTTGGACGAAATTCGGCGACATGCTTATGAGAATGCGAAGATATATAGGGAGAGAACCAAGGCTTATCATGATAGAAACATCACGGTGGTTCGCCATGATGTCAGTGACCAGGTACTCCTCTACAATTCAAGATTACGCCTCTTCCCCAGGAAATTAAAGTCAAGGTGGTCCGGCCCTTACAAGATAGTAAGCTTATCTCCAGGAAGTGCCGTTGAGCTCGAAGGAAAAAATGGTAATTTCAAAGTAAACGGTTAGAGGATTAAACCTTACAGAGCAGGAGAACCAATAGGACAAGAGGAGACATACTTCCTTGATTGGATCCCCCGGCGACAATTGATAAATCAAAGGGAGTCGAGCTCATGACTAAAAACGAGCGCTTATTGGGAGGCAACCTAATTTCTTGTACCTTGGATCATCTTTTTCAATTTTTTGTTTTTTATTTCACCTATTTTAGAAAACCAAACAAAAACGTTGTTTATTTCATGTAAAACTACAAAACCACAAAAATTTGATGAGTTCCTCCTCTGTACAGGTTGAACGTGAGGGGCATGCAGATCGACATCTTAAACGGAAGGAAGCTGGAGGAGAGCACTCGATTTGAGGAGAAAACGAAAGAAAAAGGAGCAAAAAGGAGACAAAGGAGACTCGATAGAGCAGCCACTCTGCTCGATCGAGCAGCTCAGACACGAAAAAGGAGGGCAAAATCATCACTCTGCCTGCACGGCTCAAGCAGCCTCTGCTCGGTCCGAGTAGATATCGACTCGACCGAGCAGTCTATTGCACAGGCTCGTGGAGAATTGGAGAAAACATCACTCTGTCTACACGGCCCAAGCAGCATTAGCTCGGTCTGAGCAGAAGGTGACCCGACCGAGCATCCTACTATTCGGTCAAGCTGCACAGGCTCTTGGAGAATTGAGAAATCATCACTCTGTCTACACGACCCGAGCAGCATTGGCTCGGTCCGAGCGATTTCCTGCCCGACCGAGTAACGTTCTGCTCGATCGAGCAGGCTAAAGGGAGTATTCAAATTTTATCCCCATTCATCTTGCAGCTAACTCGACCGAGCAAGCAGATTGCTTGGTCCGAGCCAGCTGTAGTTGATCTTAGGACATATATTTTTTTTTGGGTTCGAGCCGTTTGTTAAACCCACACCCACCCGTTAACCCTTTCCCTTAAACGCCCTACCCTAATCACCCCTGAGCCACCCCCTCCTACTCGGCCCTGTCGACAACCCACAGTCGCCTCCACCCGCACCTCCCGTACGGTACATCGCTCTCGCTCTCTCTCTCTCTCTCGCTCTCTCTCTCTCTCTCTCGCTCTCTCGCGCTCTCTCTCTCTCTCTCTCTCTCTCTCTCTCTCTCTCTCTCTCTCTCTCTCTCTCTCTTCCCCCCTTCCTGTTTCCCACCGCCGCCCACCTCACGAGCCACCCCCCAACCCCCCCGCCCATCCCTATCTGCCATTACCCCTGTCTCTCTCATCGTACCATACAGAACCCCCCCTCTCCCTCCTCGTTCATAAATCTCCACCTACCAGTACAGCTCGGACCGAGCAGTATAACTGCTCGGTCGAGCAACCCCACGCCAACATTTCCCTTATTTTCTTGTTTAATATACTGACATTTTTCCTATCTCTATTTCAGGTACGATTTGCCTACGTCAGAAGACACATCTAGAAGCAACTTGGGAGACACTCCAGATCATCGGCAATCACGTGACAGATCTCAACACCATCTCATTCTAGTCAGTACGTTTGTTCCCCTATTTACTTTACATACTGCCGCACTATTTTATACTACTTGCATAATGCCTCCACTCCGTGCTAGACCCACCAACACCGGCATACCAAACCATAGGCCTACTTGGCGTACCCGTTGTACACACTCACCCACTCAAACCAACACTGTTGGCGAATCATCCACCACTCCCCCTCTACCCCCCACCACCCCACTCCCCCCTGAACCTCTTTTTATCGGTGACACAGAATATGAGGTTACCTTCTGAGACACTGACCAGGGCGACCAGTTTGTCTCCATGCTCCTACTTTTAGGTCAGGGGCGGCACCACTCAATAGTCCATCGAGCAGGACCTCCCCTTCTTTCGCAACCTTATTAGGCACTAGCGAGCTGACCCACCAGTTGATCCCCAGCCAGATCCTATTATACTACCTGGTCCACAGCAGAGGGACCCATCACCACCCCCAAAGGGTGGTGCCTCTGCTTGATGTCGTCCCTACCTGTTTTTGCCCCCCTCATTTATTTTGAGCCCATCTGTCTGTTCGGGCCCCTGATATTACATAGCTTGGGGGAGGACCCACGCATGCATCGTTTTTCATTCAGCATTGCACCATGTCATGTTTTTACTTTCTTTTTGCGCAATTTTTATTCTATATTCCTCACCCACCCCACCCTATTTAGCATCATCTCCCGCCTACAGGTGTTTTCTCAGCAGTGAGGACACTACTGGGTTTAGCTTGGGGGATTAGCGCTACAGCTTTATTTTTCATTTTTTCTTTTACATTTTCTTCCCTATTTCAGTTTTTATTTTACTTTTTCACCAATTTTCCTCTTCCTTATCTTTTTTCTCATTCTGCATCATATTTTCTGCTTTTTACCATGCATGCACCTCTTTTTCTTCATTTTCCTATTGTCTCCGCCTTTTCTCTTTTTATGCTAAGGATGTTTTGCATGATGAAACTTCTCGTAGCCTTAGTAGTTATTCACGATGCTTACTATCTGTTGACATGCTATTAGGGTAGTTTCAGTTTTACTTTCTATATGCATGCATATTCTTTTGCTGATCTATATGATTTAATGCTTGAAATGAATTGAAAATCAAATGCATGAATTAGTATCTAGTATGCGCTATGTTGGGTAATGCACCTAGGTTCACGCATCACTAGAACACTTGGAGCATCTGCTTTATCTTCATTCACTTCTGTTTGCAAGCTTGCTGTCGTTGTGCTTATTACTGCATGCTTTTTTAGTGTTCATCTATATGAATGAAAATATCCATGCTATTTATGAGTTTAGTTAGAGTATTATTTTATCAATCCGTTTTGCACTTCTAATGAGTGAACCGAGAGATATATTATTTTCCTTCTCCACATATCTATATAGTTCTCTACATATTAGTTGGTTACACCCCCCACAGCTATCCTTACCGCATCTCACTTCCCAAACCCAAAAAGAAAAAGTATAGCTTCTAAATGAAAAAAAAGAAAGAAAGAGAATAAAGAAAAAAAATTGTTTTGTATCCTTTCATTAGAAGCTATCACATATACTGGGAAGAAAAAGAAAAATTACATATCCTATTCCTAGATGCGATGCCTCAAGCAAAGTTTGGGGGGTGAACTAACTGATCACATGAGTGAGTGTGACATTAGAGTGGAGACGGTGCATAACGGGGAGATTTGATAATACTTCAACTTTACGAAACACTTTAGTTTTTTGAGATTTTTCATGAATCGAAATGAATAATTGAATAGCATGACTCTATCTATTCTCTATTGCATGATGTGTGATTTATATATGCTCCATGTGTATCTGTGATTGAAAAGTGCATTGCCAATTCTTTTTATACTAGACTCTATGGACTGCATGAGATTGATATGAGTTGATAACATTATTTCAGTAGATCCCTATCTTTTGCCTGTATTGCATGCTAGACATATGATCTGTAAAACTTGAAATTACCATTAGCATGTATTTTTACTATTCAGAGCATTGTGATATACTACTTAGGCCTGAGATCTGACCAAACATCCTTAGCACCCTCCATCCACTTCCATCCTCTTCTCTTCCTATTTTTATTTTTTATTTCTTTTTTTCCTCCCGGCGTACCTAGTATTCGTCTTCTCGAGGACGAATAAGAGGTAAGCTTGGGGGATTTTGATGTGTCCAAATTTTCTACCTTTTTCATATCATTATGACATCGCATTTCATGCCATTTTCGCATCCAAATCCCATATTTTCCTACGATATCACATTTCTAATGTTATATTTGAGTTTCGTAGTGTTTTATGAGTTTTCAAGGATTTTGGAGTGATTTGGGACTCGATCTGGGTATGAACACACCTGACACGTTCGTGAGCTCGTTGGCGAAGCTCTACAGGAGTTCGCCGTGTTTTTGGAGCTATGGGAGCAGTGGAGGAGAGAACAAGGGGAGAGGAGGAGCTTCATCTTCAGCAGCAAGAATTTTCCCAAATGACTCGACTGAGCAGAGCAGCTGCTCGGTCGAGTAGATGCAAATGAAGAAGAAGAAGCAGATACATAGGCTGCTCGGACCGAGCACTCATAGTGCTCGGTCGAGCAGCTATTCTCTCCGAAGCTGACTAATTCTCGCACGGCCCGAGTAGTTCCTTCAAGGACTGAGTCAGCCATCTGCTCGGACCGAGCAGAGCTGACTCGGCACGTGCAGATAGAGTAAATATTTTGGAGGAGCGTGATTTCCTGTCGTGCTCGGTCGAGCAGTACAGCTGCTCGGACCGAGCGGACGACCGAGCAACACACTGCTCGACCGAGTCGCCCACTTGGTCGACGATGCTGAGGCCATTTTTGGAAGGATCTTTGACAGCGGCTGTTGCACGATTTGGGGGGAGTGAAGTCTGGGAGCTGCGAAGCGTCGAGGGGAGCGAATTCTTTCTGAGTTTTTGGGGAGTTAGTTTTTGAGCATCTCTAAAAATTATGTTTTTATTCGTTAATATTTCTATGAGTGAGTAGTCCTTTCTAGGGTTGATGGGTTAGCCCTAAGATCCTAGGGGGAAGATGAAGATCTGGATCCCTATGTTGAATTAGGAATTTAGGAAAGTATTTCGGTCGATCCTACCGAATCCCTAGATAACCCGTACTGAGATCATGCCCTCGGTCTGTGGAATTGATGTGCTTAAGGGGTATCCTTGGGATTCGAATAGGGAAATCAGTGGATCCAACCAAGGCTCGTGACCATGCCTGGCTCGTGCCTTGAGGAGAACCCCCGACGAACTATATCGCTACGTTGACGGCTACCTCTATTACGTCAACGAGAGCCATCGAAATACCTCGCAATTCTAACCCACGAGAGTGGTACAAATTGGGAGATTAATCCCCTAACCCTAATGTAATGTAAGGATTCTATTCCAACGTCGATCCCCGACGATCTTAGCGGTGATCCCTAACGCCCTAGTCCTTATTATTATTAAAACAACATCAACACAACAACCAATTCTCTAAACCCGATAGCTATCTCACTTCGAGATATAGAAGTAAAATGAGAACCCAAATACACTATCACCGTCCCTGTGGGATTTGATATCTTTTATACTACAACTTGACACCGTCCGGTTACGGATAGAGCCCAGAATTGACACCTAGGGGCCATACCATGCCTGGCGATCGTGACACCGCCGAGTGGAATCTAGGTGTAGGTTTCGGGTGTGTCAAGCCATAAGAATGTAAATCATGCAATAGATTACCCAAGCAAATAGAAGTATAAATTCAATATTAAAATATAAGAGAGATCTGTAACGACCAGTTTTCATCGTTACGTTATCTGTTTTTCCTCGAGTATATTTTTCCCCGTATCCGTTGTTCGACGTTCTGCCCCGTACCCATTTCCATTTTTCATACTTATTATTACTCTTTCTAGTTAATATTTTAAAATATCTCTCCCTAAAATTAGTTTAATTTTTCTAATTCAAAATTCGAATTTCAAATTGCAAGCTTTCAAATTCAAATTTCAAATCCATTTAAAACATTTTAATGGTTGAAAAACCTTCCTAATAAATCTCATTTAAACCCAAATGAATGGCTCTAATTTCCTTCTAATTAAACACATTCAATACTAATCATATTTATTATATTTCAAATTTATTTCCTATTCTAACTCTAGCCCTATTTCCTTTCATTAAACCTATTAAATACTATTAATATTTCAAATTCACTTCCTATTATAACTTTAGTTTTTGTTCAACCCTAGACCGGACCCAGTTTTATACTCACGCACTCACAGCAATTTTTAAAGAAACCCATGAACAAGAGGAGCAACCAAAAAGCTAACCTATAGCTCTAGGCATAATTCGTACTGTCCACGTCTAACTCTACTCATTCCTTACATAAAGAGACCCTAGACTATTACATAAACCCTAGTCTCTTGCACCACTCTCCCTACCTTGGAAGGACAGCCGCCCTGTCATCTATTTCACACACGCGAGTTTCTCTCCCTCGCGCATTCACCTCCTCTCGCCCATCAACGCCGTCGACCCCGCTGAAGGCCATCGCCCCGTGGCCTCTCCGCCCAGCAAACCGACGCCGCACGCCAAGCCTCCTCCGCCCTACATGCGTCACCCCTCAAGCGCTCCTCCTCGCCTGCTCACCGCTGGAGTTCATCGCACCCGTCGCCGGCGCCTCCTCCCTTTCGCCACCAAGCTCTGATCTCCGGCAACCGCACGTCCATCATCCGCCTGCCCCTTCCGAGCTCGCCACCGGTCTCCTCTCTCACGCCGTCGAGGTCCGACCTCCACCCCCCCTTCGAAATCACGCCGACGAGATCCCCTCCGCGTGGACTCCCTCCCTCTCGTTCGATCAGCCTCAGCCCGCGGACCGCGACCGCCTCCTCTCAACTCCGGTGGCCAGCAACCCCGTGAGCGACCCCCGCCTCCGCCCAGCAACGCCTGAACGCCGCCCGCCGAAGCCATCTCCGACCCCGACAACCGCTGAGCAGCCTCCGCCACCCGTCACGCACCATCGCCCCGCCTACGCCGGTCTTCAACGCCGCTGACTCCGCTGCACCGTCGCCGCCCAAGGTCGCGGCCACCTGCGAGCACAAACAACGCGGAAGAGCGAAACACGTAAGTTAGTCGTTGAACGTGTTATCTGCTGCATGTAACCATATAACAAATTTTGTAAAGTAACAGTATATATATTAACTTAACTCACAATGGTTATAATTGTTTATTAGATACATTGCCAATAACATATATTTGGCCTAGAGATAGAGTTAGGCGGTATATTTTTTATATATGTGTTTGATGTTACATTTCCAACATTTGTTTTAATACTCCATCGGTTGGTATTATGCTAATCCAGTTCCAAAATAGTTAGCTGTTAATAATAATATATGTTAGCTGTAGGATAATAATGTATAAGTAATAGGTTAGTTTTATGTAATACTATAGGTGGAAACATATCAAGATTAATAAACAGTAAATGCATTGTGTAAAATGGTTGAAATAATTTTATTGAGTTTTAGACATTAGCTTAATATCATGAATTCGTTGACGCAGATACATTCGCGTCCCTCTAACGATCGTGCGGCCACCCAAAAAAAAAACTCGCGTTGCTACAGGCAAGTACTTACCCCTTGCCAAGTATACTGTTTTTCTACAAACTTTTTTCAAATACGCAAGTATTTATCACCCACCGGTTTTTAATTATATTGCTCAGAATTTTGTGGTTGGGACGACTAAATATTGCTAACAATAACTCGTAAGAATGTTGCTTGAGCTTAACGGACTTAGCGACGTGTTTTGGTTATTTTACTCTCAAATATTGGTGCTATTGAAATGACATACCTATGACACTCTCATCGCTTGCTGTGCTTTTAAATTATGGACCGTCCACCCTATTGAAATGTGATACTGGGCCCTTGGGGCAAATTTATGGACTATTGTGCCTTTGGGCAAATTTCGGATTATTGGGCCTTCGGGAAATTACGGACTAATGGGCCTTCGGGCAATACGGATATTGGGCCGTGGGCCATTTACGGAATGTTTTGCCACTCGGCAAACATTAAACTACAGATTGACTTATGGACACTTGGGTGGGGTAGTCTAGTGTAGTAGAGGCTGGAAAGCTGGATTACACTCTATTGGTGAACTTGACCGACACCTGGCCGGGTCGGTGAGTATAGAGTTACGGGTAGCTCCCGTTGACTTGGGTGTGATGCTGGTCACCTCCCCCTCAGACACTGGGCTTTGTCACTAGATAGGAGATTGATTGATTGATTGATGCACCCTTTCCTTTACCTCAGCTGATGCTACAGTGTAAACTGCTAAAATTATTGTCACGATTGACTATTGCTGTACACACTACACTTGTCACTACTTTTGCTGTACACACTACACTTGTCACTACTTTTGCTGTGCACACTACACTTGCCATGCCAGTTTACTTTACACACTACACCTTGCTGTGTTTGCTACTTGCACACTACACTTCGCCTGCTCACCACTTTGCACATTACACATTGCTTACGCTTTTATGTGCCCTTCTGATGCTATGTTTCAACTCGTTGAAAGGATATTGTGTTTCTCATCTCCTTAAGCTTTGAAAACCATATTATCACCTTGTCGAGGGTCATTTATTACTAACGTTTTTAAATCTTGCCGAGCGACCCTCGCTGACGTATATTTCCTTGTTTGTGAAATATACGTTAGGTTTTGAGCAGAGTTCACCGAAGAGTTCTTTTGGAGATTGAGCAGGAAGACCAAAAGAGCCAAGAGCACGAGATCCACTACTGAAGACGACGGACACTGCGCAGCTTGCTGAAGCATTAATAATTGTTGTTGTAATTTCTTTGTGACTGTTGTAATGGCCATGCTAGGCCTTTTAATTTTTGTGTACATGTAATCTGGAAAAGTTAAAGTATAATGATGACATTATTTTGTTGTTCCGAATGTTCGCAAGCAAGAACCTGCCTAAGTAGTCATACACAGATGCTTATTGGGTTGGGGCCTCACCGCTCCAGCCCAAGCGGGCCCGCTCACGTCCTAGCTCCCAAGTATAATGGGAAGCGGGGCGTGACAGGTTTTAGTGGTGGCCCATGCAGGTCAGCTTTCTGCGAAATGCTCGGAACAATATAGATGTCATTATTAACTAGACTGTCTGGATAAATCTTGTACGCAAATGTTTACTTTGTTTGTTTGCAGCATGGCAGGAAGACGTAACACTCGACAAAGATCCGGAGCTGCTGGAAGCGGAGAGGACGACATTCGACAGATGCTTGGAGTCATGAGAGATATGTTGAAAGTTCAACACCATTTAGTCCAACAAGGACGCCAGGCTGCGCCAGCTGCGCCAGCCGCATCAGTTGCACCAGCTCCGGGAGCGAAGCAGTTCAGAGAGATGCATCCGAAGAGCTTCTCTGGACGAGAGGGCCCGCTAGCGGCTGAAGAGTGGCGTCAAAGCACTGAGGATGATTTGGGCCTTGCTCAAATCAATAAAGATGAATGGGTGGAGCTTGCCAGGATGCAATTGACAGATAATGCCCGCAGCTGGTGGAATGCGGAGGAAGCCAGGCTGACCAAGCCGAATTCATGGGATACCTTCTGCAAGAGGTTTGACGCCCAGTATTTTCCCAAGTCTGCGAAGCGAGTGATGGAGAGTCGTTTCATCAACCTGGAGCAGGGCACTATGACCGTTGATGAGTACGAGGCAGAGTTCACTATGCTGAGTCGATATGCCCCTACCATGGTGAAGGAACCTGAGGACTGTGCACATCGTTTTCTACAGGGCTTGGACCTAGACATCCAGAGTGTGCTGTCCGGGAATACATTTTCCACTCATGAGGATGTCCTAGTAGCTGCGAAGAATCAGGAGCGGATCGCTAATCAGAAGAAGGCACGTCAGGCAGGCAAGCGTCCGCAGGAGCCGCCAAAGAACGATCTCCGACCGACTCAGACCACTGATTTCAAGAAGCCTGCAACTCCAGTCGACCCCAGGTTTACAGTGGTATGCTATCATTGTAACCGGGTTGGGCACGTCAAGAAGGATTGTCGCGTGTTGCTGAACCCGTGCTTGGCGTGCGGAGCACCTGATCATATTGCACGGAACTGCTTTCGTCACAGTAGCAACTCTACATCCGGATCGACTCAATAGGGACCATCTTTAGCCCCTCGGCGTCAGGTTCCTCAACAGGCCAATCCCGAACGTAATCAGCGCCAAAATTTCTCTATGGTTGCTGAGGAAGTTAGGGACGACGTGCCAGTGATGGACGATGACGTTGGACCCTGACCTATTTTTGCACTTAGTGATTCATATCTTGTGCTTATCCTTACTTGTTTCTTCTTAGATGTATCTTTTGCTTCTACCATTACCATTTCGTCTATCATGCTTTGTTCCAGGTGTTGTTTTGATAATAATTGTTTTGATCGTAGACCCTCTTCATTTCAGAAGTTTTTCCTCTATCTGTCCCTTTCTTCCTTGATACCTTGACCCTTCGTTCATCTTGATCATACCTAACATAAGAAATTCTGCGGACGGAATTTTTTTAAGGTGGGTGGAATGTAACGACCAGTTTTCATCGTTACGTTATCTGTTTTTCCTCGTGTATATTTTTCCCCGTATCCATTGTTCGACGTTCTGCCCCGTACTGTCACGCCCCGCTTCCCAAAATGGACGGAAGCGAAACGTGACGAGGCCCGCTTAGGCCAGAGCTTTAGAAGCTCGGACCCAATAAGCGTCTGAAAGGGGGTACCATTTTAAAAGTTTCAGGTTCTTGCATTTATAAAGTTTAGGAACAACAAATGTACAGAAAGTAAATGGCATTCATTTATATGGAGAAATAATATCCAACGGGTACAAAGTCTAAAAGAAGCCTAAGCATGGCAACAAAATTTTAAAGACAAACCGAAAAGTAGCAACCTCTGAAAGTGACGACTAAAAATGACCGCTAGGTCTGGTCCTCGTCAGGTACGTACTCTGGTGACGACGTCCTCGGCTCCTCGTACTCCAGTGAGTCTGCCTCGTCCACGAACTCTGGCTAAACACCTGACGTACAGCACCCAAGAAAAAGGAACTGTACGTCAGGTAAAGTCTACAAGAAGGGTTAGACTTTACTGCAAGTGCACCGAACTTTAAACAATGGTTTACTGGTTGATTAGCATGCTGAGGTTCTTTTACACAACAGTTTACTGGTTGATTAACAGGCTGTGGTTATAGCAGGGTAACGTGACAGGAAGTAACGCAGCAGGAAAGTAAAGCGTAGCAAGTAGTAGTCGTAGCGTGTGCTACCAACTACGGGACTAACCTACAGGTGTCAAGACAAGACGGGACGTGACGGGACAAGACAGGACAAACGGGACGAGACAAGACAAGACAAGTGTGACACGAAGGGTTCACGCCTTACGGTTCGAGGGGGATCAGACCCTCTTGTCGTGCGCACGCTCAACCCTACCCCAACCCAGGAACTCAGGACAAGAAGTACAGGGATCACTTCCGCTAGGGAAGCATCCGAAACGCCCGAAGGCTTTTTGTGTAACAGGGATCACTTCCGCAAGGAAAGCATCCGAAACGCCCGCAGGCTTTTTGTGTAACAGGGATCACTTCCGCAAGGAAAGCATCCGAAACGCCCGAAGGCTTTTTGTATAACAGGGATCACTTCCGCAAGGAAAGCATCCGAAACGCCCGTAGGCTTTTTGTATAACAGGGATCACTTCCGCAAGGAAAGCATCCGAAACGCCCGTAGGCTTTTGTATAACAGTCACGGGGATCACTCTCGCATGGAGAGCATCCGAAACACCCGCAGGCTTTTTGTGTAACAGGGACAGGACATGACAAGTGTAAGGAATTGTTATTCTAGGGTGTCCACACGCACGCACACACAAGATAGCCCTACAGTTTCAAAAAGTTGTTATTTGTCGAGCTTAGACTTCGTCGTCAAGTCTAAGTCGTCAGGGCGTCCCGGACGCTATCATTTCACGTCCGGTTCTATACATTCACAGTCTAACAGTTCTAGCAATCTAAGACCAAAGCACGGTCAAAAACGCAAGTGGGTACACTTGCCTGCGATGGCGAGTGTGTCGTCCTCTCGAATCGTCTCGTCCAGGCGTCGCGTCCGCGGTAGTCCGTCTGAAACAGGTCATGGCGACGGTGTCAGGTCGCGTTTTTCAATAATCCTATTTAGGTTCATTTCTAGGTTGTCGGGACTACCCTAATTGTCAAAGTCACAATTTGGTGTTTCGTTCAACCTAGATCGACCACTACCCTATGTGCACAGAGAAGTCGTCCGATGGTCGATTTCTATAGTGGGCAGCGTTTTACAAGCGCAGAAAGTAAACTTAGTTCACGTTGACAGATTTTAGATTAGGTTTTACATTACTCTACGTGTGGGTTCTCTACAAGTTAGGGAGACCAACCTGGTTGACGAACACGCGGGAATCGGCGTCGGATCTGGAAATGGCAACGGACCGCGTCGCGGTTTCAGTTACTCGAGTGCAGTGACGGTCGCATGAAGGATGTATTATATCTGCGTCAATAGATTTAGAATATCAAGCTAAGGTGAAATATACATTCACTAATATAACCACTAATTTATGCTAACATTTGTTATTATCATACCTTCGCTGTTTTATAATAACAGAAATATGTATATATCTATATAACTTAATACACATCAGTTTATATATGACTCACAAGTATATAATTGTATAAGGTGCTAGTAGGGACATAGTGCAAATAATATTAATTATAACTCTGCCAATACCTTGTTATTAACTAACAATAATAGCAATACTAACTTAATATATAATTTAATTAATACCCTAAAGTATTGTACTGCTCCTCTAAATCTGTTCTTGTTCATTAAATGGGTCATAACACCTGTAACTCTTTTATAAGACTTGGTTCTCCTAAAAAACAAGCTTCTGTTCATATATGGAAAAGAACTCACGGTTTTATAGTAATTCATTTGTTTTTCTTTTATAATACGATCCAGGATCCACATGAGCCATGCTACCAAATATACACACTACCAAAACATGATGCTATAATTATATATGAAGGTTAACATCAGAACTTACTGCTTTTATAGTGTACTCAATGCGTGGATGCAGGTTGATGGCGGCAAAGCATCGAGGGCTTGGTGGCAGGTGGTTGCGAGAGGCGTAATCGGAGGCGAGGTGTTTCCCGGTGGCTTGGGATGCTGGGTATGTTCGTCGGAGGTCGGAGCGAGGCTGTCGGAGGCTGGCATGGTGGTACGGCATCCGGTGAGTGAGGCGGCAATGCAGGCATTGGAAGTTGAGGGCGAAGGACGTTTGGTCGCCGGTGTTGAGGGGTGGAGGAGGTGGAGCAGCGGGTTCGGGGCGAGAGGTCGAGATACGGGCTGTGGTGTGGGCGTGGCGAAGTGGCGGAGGGCTGAGTTACGAGGCGACGGAACTGGCCGTAGGCTGTGGTGGAGGGAGGAAGGTTCGCGGTGAGGGTCGACGTGCTGGGCGAGGAAGGAGGCGACGTGATGGCCTGGGTGTCCGGTGATTAGGGGAGGAGGTCGGCGCTCGGAAACACGGAGGCCGCAAGGCGAAGGACCGGAGCGAGGGGGAGGTGGCGCTCGGCGACGGAGGCTAGCGGGTTCCTCTGTTCTGAACAGAGGAAGGGGCGGAACAGGGGAGAGCGGGGCTGCCGGCGGTGGAGGCTATCGAACGGAGGTGTTCTGGCCGGAGGGCGTGGATCTGAACGGCGAGGTGGCCTCGTCGATGTCGACGTGTGCAGCGGCGCTTGGCTCCGGTGGAGTGGCGGCGTCGAGCGGCTGTTGTCCGACGGGAAGCTCGGGGTGAGACGCTGGTCGGTGCACGGAGGAGGGCGAACGGCGCTGGGACGATCGGAGGGATGGGATCTCGTGAGAGGGAGGAGAGGGTCGCACGTAGGGCGGAGGAGGCTCGGCGAGGTGTCGGACAGAGCGTTAGAAAAGGGCGTCGCTGCTCGGAGGAAGGGGCCGTGCGGAAGTGAGATACAGCGGGGGTGATAGACGAGGCTGAGTTTCACAAATTTTCGTTTGTGGCGGCTGAGCTTTTTCGTGAGAAAAACCTAGGGCTAGGTTACGCCTTTAAATAAAGGGAAAAATGAGAGAGGATTGTAGTATATGGGGTAGTGGTCACGTGGGGAGATAATGGGGAGTTGGGTTTCATTTGAAATGGGATTTAACAGGGTTTGTGCAAACCGTGAAGCCCTGGGGATAAGTTTTGTGTGTGTTTTTGTTTGTTTTTTTTAACCAACAGAACTTAAGAGTTTCACACATTCTTTTTTTATAAAGTATTTTAATAATTACTAGCGAGCTAATAGCATATCGATCCCTTAACTTCTAAAAATCACCAAGAAAATATCGGGACGATCGCGCCTCCGAGAGGGTCGAGAATGCGGGATTCGGTTATGCGTCTGAACTACGGACAACTGTAATAAAATCAAATACACAAAACGCACATAATACACAACTACGCGCTAAATTACGTACGATCGGAAAGTAGCCGTTACACGTACCCATTTCCATTTTTCATACTTATTATTACTCTTTCTAGTTAATATTTTAAAATATCTCTCCCTAAAATTAGTTTAATTTTTCTAATTCAAAATTCGAATTTCAAATTGCAAGCTTTCAAATTCAAATTTCAAATCCATTTAAAACATTTTAATGGTTGAAAAACCTTCCTAATAAATCTCATTTAAACCCAAATGAATGGCTCTAATTTCCTTCTAATTAAACACATTCAATACTAATCATATCTATTATATTTCAAATTTATTTCCTATTCTAACTCTAGCCCTATTTCCTTTCATTAAACCTATTAAATACTATTAATATTTCAAATTCACTTCCTATTATAACTTTAGTTTTTGTTCAACCCTAGACCGCACCCAGTTTTATACTCACACACTCACAGCAATTTTTAAAGAAACCCATGAAGAAGAGGAGCAACCAAAAAGCTAACCTATAGCTCTAGGCATAATTCGTACTGTCCACGTCTAACTCTACTCATTCCTTATATAAAGAGACCCTAGACTATTACATAAACCCTAGTCTCTTGCACCACTCTCCCTACCTTGGAAGGACAGCCGCCCTGTCATCTATTTCACACACCCGAGTTTCTCTCCCTCGCTCGTTCACCTCCTCTTGCCCATCAACGCCGTCGACCCCGCTGAAGGCCATCGCCCCGTGGCCTCTCCGCCCAGCAAACCAACGCCGCACGCCAAGCCTCCTCCGCCCTACATGCGTCACCCCTCAATCGCTCCTCCTCGCCTGCTCACCGCCGGAGTTCATCGCACCCGTCGCCGGCGCCTCCTCCCTTCCGCCACCAAGCTTCGATCTCCGGCAACCGCACGTCCATCATCCGCCTGCCCCTTCTGAGCTCGCCACCGGTCTCCTCTCTCACGCCGTCGAGGTCCGACCTCCACCCCCCTTCGAAATCACGCCGACGAGATCCCCTCCGCGTGGCCTCCCTCCCTCTCGTTCGATCAGCCTCAGCCCGCGGACCGCGACCGCCTCCTCTCAACTCCGGTGGCTAGCAACCCCGTGAGCGACCCCTGCCTCCGCCCAGCAACGCCTGAACGCCGCCCGCCGAAGCCATCTCCGACCCCGACAACCGCTGAGCAGCCTCCGCCACCCGTCACACGCCATCGCCCCGCCTACGCCGGTCTTCAACGCCGCTGACTCCGCTGCATCGTCGCCGCCCAAGGTCGCGGCCACCTGCGCGCACATACAACGCGGAAGAGCGAAACACGTAAGTTAGTCGCTGAACGTGTTATCTGCTGCATGTAACCATATAACAAATTTTGTAAAGTAACAGTATATATATTAACTTAACTCACAATGGTTATAATTGTTTATTAGATACATTGCCAATAACATATATTTGGCCTAGAGATAGAGTTAGGCGGTATATTTTTTATATATGTGTTTGATGTTACATTTCCAACATTTGTTTTAATACTCCATCGGTTGGTATTATGCTAATCCAGTTCCAAAATAGTTAGCTGTTAATAATAATATATGTTAGCTGTAGGATAATAATGTATAAGTAATAGGTTAGTTTTATGTAATACTATAGGTGGAAACATATCAAGATTAATAAACAGTAAATGCATTGTGTAAAATGGTTGAAATAATTTTATTGAGTTTTAGACATTAGCTTAATATCATGAATTCGTTGACGCAGATACATTCGCGTCCCTCTAACGATCGTGCGGCCACCCAAAAAAAACTCGCGTTGCTACAGGCAAGTACTTACCCCTTGCCAAGTATACTGTTTTTCTACAAACTTTTTTCAAATACGCAAGTATTTATCACCCACCGGTTTTTAATTATATTGCTCAGAATTTTGTGGTTGGGACGACTAAATATTGCTAACAATAACTCGTAAGAATGTTGCTTGAGCTTAACGGACTTAGCGACGTGTTTTGGTTATTTTACTCTCAAATATTGGTGCTATTGAAATGACATACCTATGACACTCTCATCGCTTGCTGTGCTTTTAAATTGTGGACCGTCCACCCTATTGAAATGTGATACTGGGCCCTTGGGGCAAATTTATGGACTATTGTGCCTTTGGGCAAATTTCGGATTATTGGGCCTTCGGGAAATTACGGACTAATGGGCCTTCGGGCAATACGGATATTGGGCCGTGGGCCATTTACAGAATGTTTTGCCACTCGGCAAACATTAAACTACAGATTGACTTATGGACACTTGGGTGGGGTAGTCTAGTGTAGTAGAGGCTGGAAAGCTGGATTACACTCTATTGGTGAACTTGACCGACACCTGGCCGGGTCGGTGAGTATAGAGTCACGGGTAGCTCCCGTTGACTTGGGTGTGATGCTGGTCACCTCCCCCTCAGACACTGGGCTTTGTCACTAGATAGGAGATTGATTGATTGATTGATGCACCCTTTCCTTTACCTCAGCTGATGCTACAGTGTAAACTGCTAAAATTATTGTCACGATTGACTATTGCTGTACACACTACACTTGTCACTACTTTTGCTGTACACACTACACTTGTCACTACTTTTGCTGTGCACACTACACTTGCCATGCCAGTTTACTTTACACACTACACCTTGCTGTGTTTGCTACTTGCACACTACACTTCGCCTGCTCACCACTTTGCACATTACACATTGCTTACGCTCTTATGTTCCCTTCTGATGCTATGTTTCAACTCGTTGAAAGGATATTGTGTTTCGCATCTCCTTAAGCTTTGAAAACCATATTATCACCTTGCCGAGGGTCATTTATTACTAACGTTTTTAAATCTTGCCGAGCGACCCTCGCTGACGTATATTTCCTTGTTTGTGAAATATACGTTAGGTTTTGAGCAGAGTTCACCGAAGAGTTCTTTTGGAGATTGAGCAGGAAGACCAAAAGAGCCAAGAGCACGAGATCCACTACTGAAGACGACGGACACTGCGCAGCTTGCTGAAGCATTAATAATTGTTGTTGTAATTTCTTTGTGACTGTTGTAATGGCCATGCTAGGCCTATTAATTATTGTGTACATGTAATCTGGAAAAGTTAAAGTATAATGATGAAATTATTTTGTTGTTCCGAATATTCGCAAGCAAGAACCTGCCTAAGTAGTCATACACAGACGCTTATTGGGTTGGGGCCTCACTGCTCCAGCCCAAGCGGGCCCGCTCACGTCCTCGCTCTCAAGTATAATGGGAAGCGGGGCGTGACACGATCAAAGAACTTACAAATAGAGTTTAATTCAAAGCAGCCAAAAATCCCTAAAAACAGCTTAAAATGGGGATTACGTTTTTGGAAAAACCTAGCTCTATTTATACAATTTGGCAAGATGCCAGGGAATATTCCCACTCAAAAACAAAAATAGACGTTCACCCGATCAGATGAGACTTCACCCGATCGGGTGAAACGACGGGAAATTCGGTCTTCAACTTCTGATAAATCTCACTTGGTCGCTGAACCGATCGGGTAATTCTTCGAATTCTCGAGCATGGGAAGCAGCAGCTACAGGTGACCCGATCGGTTGACAAGTCAACCGATCGGGTGAACTTTAGCTCTCAAAACAGCGTTCTGTGTCACATCCACCCGATCACTGAACCGATCGAGTGGATTTGCCTCTTCCTCGGGACTGATACGACCTCATGAACCGATCGGGTGGATCTGTCAACCCAATCGGTTGAGAGCTGATACATGGTTTATCTTGACGATTGGCTCTCAGGGTCTCGTGCGACACCTCCCGTTGCTTTGGGGACTCATGATGTTGGCCTTGTATGTCCCCTGTGCTAGCAATATTCTGCAAAAGCACACAAACACAACGAAAGTAAAAAGGAACTAAAAAACACAAAGGAACGGATTCGAAACAACGAAAAACGACGGGAAAATAAAGAAGACGTGCGTGAATATATAAAATATAAACGCACGTCAACTTAATTTGTGACACATTGACATAAAATATCACATGTTTAATATTCAAGAATAAATAACGAAAAATAGTTGATTGCGGCATGCTTAATAAACAACCCTTTTAAATTTGTTGTTTAAATTGTTTTAGGGTGTGGTAATTCAGGATAAATGCTGAAATTGACATGACCAGATTCTCCACGGCATATTTGCACACACGTTTCCCATTACGACCACCTAGACACCTGAAATCGTCAAATCAGGCAAGTGTGCGAATTTTCATAAATTATTGTAGTATTAATGTTATTGCATTTTTTGCACGTGCGTGTGTGTGGACCCATATTAAGTAAATTGACGATGCCTTGTAATGACATGAAACTCTTGAACTGCTTGAACACATTTGATTGTTTTGCACAACCTGCGGGTAATATGGTACTCTCCAAGATAGAGAGAGTGATCCCTTGTACGGATAACCTGCGAGTAATAGGGCACTCTCAAAGATAGAAAGGGTGATCCCTTGTACGGATTCACAACCTGCGGGTAATAGGGCACTCTCCAAGATTGAGAGAGTGATCCCTTGTATTGATAACCTGCGAGTAATATGGCACTCTTCATGATAGAGAGAGTGATCCCTTGTACGGACTTGTCTTGAGCACTGGGGTGGGGTAGGGTTGAGCGGTCGCACGGTTTAGAGGGTTT
This sequence comes from Scilla litardierei, assembly GCA_030789695.1. Classification (NCBI taxonomy): domain Eukaryota; kingdom Viridiplantae; phylum Streptophyta; class Magnoliopsida; order Asparagales; family Asparagaceae; genus Scilla; species Scilla litardierei. The sequence goes on along the minus strand of CM061141.1, from coordinate 224,762,976 downwards.
GATCCCCCTCTAACCGTAAGGCGTGAACCATTCGTGACACACGTGGTCTTGTCTTGTCTTGTCTCGTCTTGCCTTGTAGCTAGTAGCACACGCTACGGCCATTGCCATGCTACATTTACTTTCTTGCACTGTTTTTTTTCCTTTCCTGCCATGCCTATATAAATTGTCATGCTCATTGCTTTACTTTTAAAATGTTGTAGAACTGCCATGCTAGTAGTTCCTTACTTTGCCATGTTTTAAATTTCCATGTTTAAACTATGCTGAGACCTTGTATAAAATAATTAATGCTTCATAATTCATTACCATTCGTACACCTTGCCTTGGGTTTCTCACTTTCACTTGCAGACCCTTGCTGACATACATTCGTTGTTTTTGGAATGTGTGTCAGATCATCAACCAGGTTACCAGGATGACTTATTAAAGATAGCTGAGCCAGAGGACTAGGAGTTGTTGAATCTATGAGCCATCATTGTATTCTTTTACCTTTGTTGTATATGTTATAAGACCTACTCTTCCTTTCCTTCATTGTTGTAATTCAGTTTGAGATGTTGAGATTGTATAATAAAAATACTTTTGCTTATCTGTGTTGTTTCTGAGTATGCATGCAAGTACCTGCAAAGTTTTCACATAGATGCTTATTGTGTTAAGTCAAGGAGGAAAGAAAAGGAAACGTACTTCCTCCTTACTTGCACATGCGGACCTGCTCGCGTCCTCGCTCCCAAGCATAATGGGAAGCGGGGCGTGACACGTTTTAGTGGTGGCACATGCAGGTCAATGCTCGTGCAAAAATACTTTAAAACAACATAGATAATATTACAATCTTGATTCTCAAACAACACCTTTCCTTGAATTTCTACCCAAATCTAATTCAATAGGAAATCCTAGTCCTAAGGTTCCTAATCCTTAGTCAACCACATAAGTATACCCTTGATTGTCTAACCTTCCTTAACATTACATTCTATGTTAATTACCATAGAAATCCATCGTAGCATATTCACACATTCATTTCCTAGTCGTATTTACATTTGGTCATCCTATTCTAATCCTTGCTCTCGGTTCACGTGATCCCCTTATGACAGCCATCATTATCCTTTCGAATCCTCCACATTACAATCCTGATTTTACTTTCGATATCCTTTTCATTGAATTCCTCGCGTAGTTTAATTTCTTTGAAACCGTTAAGTGACCGGCGCCCCGCTTGCGTCGCGGCGTCGCGGTGTCGTTTACCGCAAGTTTCACGGTTAGTGTAGGGTGCGAGAATATCGAACTCAGGGAGGCGAGGTTATGCTTGGGTCAGGTAGGACCTAAATCACCCCGAGGGGCGAGCTAGCCCGAATCGGTAGATGGTTGTCACGAAAGGAAATAAAAGGGTATGAACAAAAAAGAAAGTAAACCCGGGACTTTGGTTTCCAACCCGACGAGAGACTCTCGCCGATACGGCCTACGGGTATGGATAGCGATCGGGATTAGGGTCTAATGGTGAGACGTTGCCTCTGAAAGTGGTACCGGCGTCCCATGGGCCCGATATTCCGGTCGGTGCCCAGGATGATACACCGGACTTCCCGGATTCGATCAGTGGGCACTCCCATGTCCATTAACACTGATCGATCCCGGGAGCACTAAGCCCGCAACGATATCTCCCGACGTCTCATCCTGCCGCTCCCGCGTGCTAGGATTCGGCGTCTATGCTAAAGGCGTGAGTTATGGCTAGGGAGTCAACCGCCAAGTTTATTCCCCCTTGGCCCAACGGTCAAAGGCGGTCTTTTTCCCGCCGATGACAATGAAACACCCCGCGTAACCGTTAGATTCCTACTCCCTATCGATTTCCTAACCCTATGGACGCATCGGGAAGAGCCCCCGAAGGGGTTTCCACCAAAATCCCAGATTTGGGAACTACTCACAAAAATTTATGAAAAAGCGATCTAAATGAAATTTAACCGTTGAAATCATAATCGGACAATTGCAATGCGGAAGTAATGGAGTAATAAAGACAATACTAAAATTTTAGAAAGATCTGAAAACTTACAAAAGAGTAACAATTACAGCCGTCACAGGGAAATAAAACAGTAGAAAAAACAACAGCTCCCGTTTCTGGAACCCTAGGGGTTCTATTTATAGATTTTCGCATCAACCGATCGGTTGACAAGTCAACCGATCGGTTGATCCGTTACATATTAATAGCAGAAAACGGCGAGTTTTCACCCGATCTCATGAACCGGTCGGGTGAGTTCTTGAGTGACCGGTTGGATCTTGGAGCAGTCGGGTGAGTCGATCGGTTCGACGTCCGTGTCTTCAGCTCTTCTTCTTCAGCTACAGATGAACCGATCGGGTGAGAGTCACCCGATCGGTTGGAATTCTGCTCGAAAAAACAGAGAACAGCCCCCCGCAGAACCGGTCTGCGAACCGGTCGGGTGACTTCTTTGTGAGCTGCGACAGAGACCGGGTGGTGCACGCGTGCATCACCCGATCGGTTGAAGATGACCAACCGTCCGGGTGAGGGGCTGAAAGATGAATTCTTCGACGTTTGACCCCCTGGATCACGCGTGACTTCTCCCGTTGCTCCGGGGACTTGGGATATCATCGTTAAACGTCCCCTACGTGGTCGAACCCCTGCAATCATGGATAAACAAAGAAAAGTGAAAGAAAACGGGAAAATATACGAAAACGAATAAGAGACGGCAGAAAAACACGGAGAAACACAAAAGAAAACATGCGTGAATATATGAAATATAAACGCACGTCAAAATCCCCCAAGCTGAACTCTTCCTCGTCCTCGAGGAAGACGAGTGAGAGTAGGAGCTCGGAAGGGGAAAATAGAGAGGAAGAAAGAAAAAGAAAACTCTAAACCCTAGATCGTCCATCAGAGCCACCAAAATCAGAAACGACACACCAAGCAAGCAAACGCCAAATCACACCACTAAACCTAGGAAAGCGAGTCCAAATAAGTGTAGTGGGCCCACACAGTGAAGCGCGAGTGAGCGTCGTCGTGTGCTAGCAAATGGTGATGCTTTCTACGATGTGCTATTAGGCTCGATATACACAAATCCAAGATATGACCCAAAATATCGATCCGAATTGAAATAAGCGGCGAATATAAGTTCAAGCATGCATGAGAAGAGTTAGAATAGAAGCGTATCATGCATCGGGGACTCCACAACTAGGGTTACGGAAATCACGCCACTATAGCCTAGATACTAGCTAAAAAGTTCCTAAGCCAAGTGTTTTCGATAACGATGGGGGTTGAGATGATGTGGAGAAGAACACTCGGTGCAAATTCTCGCCTTCCCTTTATTCTTGGCAAGTATGAAAAAAAATATTCACACGGAAATTTTTTTTGGGTTTTGGGCATTTGTATTTTTTTTGGATTTTTGGGCTATACACAATTTTTCTTTTCTTTTCTTTTTGGTTTTTTCTTTTCTTTTCTCCTTTTTTTTGGATTTTTGGGTTTTTGGCTATACACATGTATACTCTCCCAAGTGGGAGAACGGTACACGACGAGGGGATTTGCACCAAGTAAAACAAAAAAGAAGTCGAAATCTAAACACTTGGGCAAAGGAAACTATTCTCGCTAAATAGAGCGTAGGCTAAATGGGTTATCCTAGTCCTTAGTTGTGGAATCCCGACGCATGCGAATTGAAGTATACGATATAAATATAGCATGCATATAGTGGAAACAAATACCGCATATTCAAATCGGAGCATGGTAATCTAGGGGTCATTCCTGGACAGGCATATAAAGTGAAATCACAAGGCAGAAGCACACCAAATGCTAGTCACGACACACGACTCACAAAAAGTTAAGTGGAGCCGCGATGCGTGAAATGCAAGAGGACTCGAAATCCTAGGGTTAGTGAGTGTGATTGTCGATGCAATGTTAGGTGTGTGTGACTTTGTGGCGATTCATCATAGGATTCATCTTTAGGAGAAAGAGCTAAAAAAAGAAGAAAAAAAAGAAAAAATAAAAACACGATGAAAACGACACAAAAAACAGAAAAATAAGGACTAAAACGACGCACACAGTGCGACTCCCCCAAGCTAAAGTTTGCATTGCCCTCAATGCAATATGAGTGAGTACGGGAGGGCAATGAAAATGGGGGGAATATGCACTGACACAAAAAGAAATGAAAACGAGGAAAACACATAGATAAAATTGAAAAAGAAAGAAAGATCAAAATCAAAATCAAACAATACGAAAATAAAAATAAAAAGCACACGACACGACACTCAAAAAATGAAAAACAAGCACACACACAAAAAATGAGAAAAACAAACAAAACACGACAGCACGCCAAAGTAGACGTCCCCCAAGCTAGACCAGAAAGTGCTAGCGAAATGATGTGATCAATGAAATGCAGAGATGTGCAAGGGGGAGTCAAAAACAAAAGAGGTGAAGTCAGAAAGCAGGGGGAGATGAGTCCTCGTCCCCCTCGGAAGAGGGTATGGATGGGTAGTCGGGGGAGGCTGGGGGTGTGCTGAGAAGTGGGGAATGAGGCGGAGGAATAGGGGCAGTGGTGGTGTGAACAATGGGAGGAGTGTCGGTGGTGGTGGGTGGTGGAGGTAGGAAGGCGATCAAGGCGGTGGTGAGAGGAATAGGAATGGAGGAAGTAGATGCGGTGGTGACGGTAGTGGGAGGTGGTGGGAGGGATCTGGAGCGCACTGGCAATTTCCTCCGGCGCACGTATGGAGTGACGGAGGAGGAGGGAGGTAGCGTGGGTGCGGTGGAAGTGGTCGGGAGGGGTGAAGTGGATGACGGGATGGGATGTGAAGAGGGAGGAGAGGAATGTGGTGAGGGGGGGGGTGATGAATGTGGGGAAGTGTGGGTGGGTGGAGGAGAAGATCGCCTGGGTGGTGAAGGTGGAGGTGGTGAAGGTGGAGGTGGTCCGTGGATATGGGTAAGAAGGCGGAGAATGGTGGCCACGTTCCTCTCAATGGCGAGGAAACGTGGGTGAGTAAGAAAGGAGGATGGCGATGGGTCCGAGGAAGAAGAGGACATGGCGAGCTCACGAAGGGCAGCGACCTCCCTCTCAAGCCCCAGACGGGCAGATACCTGACGGCGACCAAAAGATGTAGACTGACACGAGGCAGAGGTGGTGCCGCCAGGTAAGGTCGAAGAGGTGCCGGCGGCAGTGGTCATGCCAGCACAGGAGACAATGCCAGAAATGGCCGCAAAGAGGTGCTCAGACATGATCGGTCCCGGAGCAGAAACAGGATGACTCGGGCCAGCCCCTAAATCTTCCCCAGACGCAGGGATATCCTGCTCGCCTAAGTGGGCGGCAGGGGACGGTGATCTGCGGGCACCTGCGGGAAGGAAAGGAAGATTCAACCCCGCTAAGAAGTCGAGATCAGGAGGGAAAGTCCAATCTCCCACGAGAGCAAGGGTCATGCGAGCGGGGTTGGGCAGAATGGTGTAAGGGGCTGGGGGGTGGCCATAATGAAATATGAAGTGGCCATCTGAGCGGGGTTTAATCATGTGGATGTGCCGCAGGACATCAATATCAAGATGTGAGGGTCCTGCGGCAGCATGAAGATTATCGGGGATGGTAATATTGAATTGGGCGTGAGAGCAGATGATCGTGATGATGCCCCCGCAACAAAACTTCCCCTTACCGGCCCGACTGATCTCGAGTAGCTTGTAAACAAGCCAATCGCTGCCATGGATGGGGACGGTAGGGGCCCTGAAGCTAACTCCATCATCATCCCAGACATAAGGAAAAGTCATGGCCCAAAGGATAAAAAGGTCAGGGATAGTCACAGTGTCGGACTCGTCCCTAGGAAAGAATGCAGATGAAATGATCCTGTGGGCCAAACGAAACACGTGATGAATGATGGAGGAGGCCTTGGCCCTTCCTCGGGGGTAGTCACGGATCAGCGTGAGGCGGAACCAGAATTGATCGACATCAAACTCGGGCGTGTACCCGTAGTGTCGGATGGAATCATCCCCGAGATTGGGGAAACCAAATATATCATTAATCGTGTTCAGATTTGTGGTGACACTACGGTTACGCACCCTGAATCTAATGATCGACCCGGACGCCCAGACAAGTGTAGAGATAAATTCAAGTGTGAGTGCCGGGTAGGATATGGCATGTGCATTAAGAAAGGCTAACCATCCTAAGTTAGCGAAAAGAGATTCGACCTCGGTGAAGACACCGAGATCGACAAGTGTACGTGCGTGCGGGAACTTAGTGGATAGATGCCCTCGAGCATCAAGCCTACGGTAAAAATCTTTGTGCTCCTGGTTCCGAAAAATATACCCATGCGGGCCCAGCATTGGGTCCACAGGGGGGATAACAGGCGGAGGAGGGCCAAGTGTAAGTGCTCGTGTACGGGAAGCGGGGCGTGTTTGTTTTCGTCTCTTTTGAGACGGCTCCTCTTCCCGCATGATTCCCTTGCCCTTATCCTTATCTTTAGCCATGTGTGTGTGCGCGAGCAAGAAATAGTGCAAAAATCGTGGATGCACACTAACACAAGCAAACGAGCAAGCACAATAAATAGGGCAAATATATAAATATAAGCTTAGGAGCGAGTTTACCCAAGCGGAATGGTGGAGCTTGCTCGTTGATGCCCCCACACTGTGCAGCGAGAGTAGCGTGGAGCCGCGGCGAACTCCTTTGGCAATAATTTTCGAAATGGGGGTGGTTTGGGGGAAAACTAGGTCAAAAATTCGTAATGGGAGGAGAGAGAGGGTGTAGATGATGAAGGGATTGATGAAGGAGGTGGAGAGTGGGAGTAATGGAGGAGTAGAGGGCGTGGGGGAGGAAGATCGGTTGTTGGGAGAGAGGGGAAGGCGAAATGACGGCGAAATTTGCGATCGGGCGAGGGTGAAAACGAGCGGGTGTCGGGGGGTTTATATAGGGTTTTAAGTCGAACCGATCGGGTGACTTGTCACCCGATCGGTTGACGGTTAGGTCGAAAATCTTGCCGAAGAAATGCTACAGGCGAACCGGTCGGTTGACTTTTCAACCGACCAGTTGGCCACTCCACTCATTTTCCCGAGAGCTTAGGGCTGCTCACCCGGTCGCGTCAACCGATCGCGCTAGAATCAACCGATCGGTTGACATTCCCCCAAAAATTTCTGAGAGTTCTCCCCAGCTCACCCGGTCTGCCACCCGGTCTCTTCATTACTCAACCGATCGGGTCATATGGCGGCAGATCTCAGCATGTATCAGATACATCCAACCGATCGGGTGAGTTGTCATCCGATCGGTTGGGGCTTGTTTCCTGCAAAAACCAATAGAATTGTTTAATTCCCCGAACGGATGTTCTCGCGGCTGATTTTATTTATAAAAATAGACAAAATAAAGTCAAAAATAACGCTGAAAAGTGGGGAAATAGTTTAGAACATGGGTTGCCTCCCATGAAGCGCACTTGTTTAACGTCGTTGGCTCGACGCCCGCAAGAGATGCTCATGGTGGCTGATACGGGTGATGCCCAAAGTTCGGCATCTCTTCTTCATTGGAGCTGAAGGCACTTGGAGTAGTCAGCGGCTGGAAAAATACTTGCTCGACTACCCTCCCCTTGTTCTTGGGATCCGGTGGCTTTTCCTTGGTGTTGGCGCTTCCCGCCATCTTCTTCAGGATCCGGACCTCGTCTTTAGTGAGGTCCGTGGGCTCTTTCCCCGTTCTCCTCACAGGAGGAGCCTTGGGAACCCGGAGGGGTCGTTCTTGCTGCACTCGGTTCTCCAGCAGCTTCTTTGTTCTCGGGGCCGTCTCCATCTTCTGAATCCCCCAAGTCATCGGAGGGGGGGTTTCTTAAGAGAATCTCCCAGGAGCTCTCTTCAACAGCCTTTTCTTCTTCTATCTCCAGCAGATTACACCCAGGGTCGTCAGAGGGATCGTGGTACTTCATGGATAACCCCAGATCAAATTCGACTTTTTCTCCGCCGACGTTCAAAGAGAGTTTTCCGTTCTTCACATCTATTAGAACGCCAGCAGTGGCCATGAAAGGCCGTCCCAGGATGATGGGGGTGTGTGCATCTTCGGGCATGTCCATGACTACAAAGTCCACAGGCACATGCACCCCTCTCACATTCACGGGGAGGTCATCCACAACTCCCACCGGATATTTGACCGATCGATCAGCTAGTTGTAGGGTCATGCCGGTGGGCTCCAAATCACCCATTCCTATCCTTTTGTACATCGACAAGGGCATCAAACTTACACTCGCTCCGAGATCGACGAGTGCACGATGAATCTTCACTGCCCCGATCGTGCAAGGAATGGAAAAGCTACCCTGGTCTTTAAGTTTCGGCGGATTTGTCCTCTGGATAAGAGCGCTACACTCCGCCGTCAACACTACTTTCTCTTTTCTAGACCCTCTCGTCACCAAATCTTTCAAGAATTTTGCATAGGAGGGGATTGTTTCGATTGCTTCTAGGAAGGGGATCTGCAAACTCAGGTCCTTGACCATGGCAAAGAACTTGCCATATTTCTCATCAATTTTTGCCTGAGCCAACCGTTGTGGAAATGGCACAACGGGTTTATACACTTTCGGGCTCTCTTCCTCCTTCTTCTTATTCTCTTCTTCAGAGACTCCCTCTGGAGTCATAGGATTTGATGACGAAGCACCGGCGTCGTTTGATTTTTCGATCGGTTTCTCAACGACCGATGGTGCTTCCGGGTTGCTAGGGGGCACTCTAGTAGGAATTTGTATCCCGCTTCTCAGAACGATAGCGGACACATTTGCGTGCTCGTGCACGAGTGCCGTTATTTGGGTTGCTCCCCTCGGGTTCACCTCCGGTTGTGGCGGTAATTGGTTTTGTGACCTTGCAAGGTTCGCCACTTGTAACCCCAGCTGGGTTACTTGGTCCGTGAGGGTCCGCTGACCCATTTCCAGCTTTTGGTTGATCCTCTCTTGGTTGGTAATATATTGAGTCAAGAGAGACTCAACCGGAGAGACGGCCATCTGTTGGCCATACTGCTGCTGCTGCTGGAACGGCTGCTGATTCCTGGGGGCATAAGATTGTTGCTGAAATGGTTGCTGCTGTGGCCTAGCCGGCTGATAAGTTTGTTGCTGCGGCTGCTGAGGCGGTGAGGGCTGAAATGGTGGCCGGTAACTGAAGTTCGGGTGGTTCCGGTTGTTTGGAGAGTAGGCCGGGTTGGAATTTGTCCTTGGCGGATACGGCGCATTTCCCATAGGGTTGTAAAATAGTGCGCTCGCCTGATCCAACGGTGGTGAGATGTCACCACCGTCGAATTCCCCAAAGAATTCGGACTCTACCATAGAAATTTGTTGTGTACCGGCCCCACCGGCTCCTACCATTAGTGCGGAGATCTGGGTCGAAAGCAAGTCAAACTTGCTTGAAAGTTTGTCGACGTCCTCGACTCTGTGTATACCCCCGGATCTTGGTGTGGCTCTCTCGTCACACCACCGCTCATTGTTGGATGCCATATTTTCCAGAATATGCCCGGCATCTTCCTCGCTTCTAGACATGAAGGAACCCCCAGCCGCGGCGTCCATAGAAGATTTCAGGTCATCCCTCAACCCATTGTAGAACAGATTAATAATCTGCCACTTCAGAAGCTCATGGTGAGGGCATCTTCTTTGCATCTCTTTATATCTCGTACAAGCTTCATGCAAGGACTCGTGGCTGGCCTGGGAGAAGGAGGAGATCTCACTCCTCAACTTCATGGTCTTCCCCGGAGGAAAGAACTTTGTCAGAAAAGCGTTGGAGAGCTTCTCCCAGGTGTTGAAAGTGTTGGGGTCCTTCCCCCTTAGCCATTGCTTGGCTTTGTCTCGCAAAGAGAAGGGGAACAGCTTCAGACGGATAGCATCTGTCGTGACACCATTAATCCGGAAGGTGTCACACTTCTCCAAGAAGGAGTCTAGGTGCTCGATCGGGCTCTCCATGGGTGCACCCGCAAACTGATCCTGCTGGATCCATGTCACTAGAGACGGCTTCAGCTCAAAACTTTGGGCCGCAATAGCTGGAGATCGGATGGCAGAAGTAGACTTGATGGATGGCATCGAGTACTCCAGCAGAGACTTGTGAGGTGGGGTGTTCTCCTCCATGGATTCGGGATCTTCTCTTCTTCGCTTCTCGGCGGCCAAACGCCTAAGGGTGGCGTTAATCTCTGGATCGAGGGGGATCAAGTCGTCAAGACTCCTTGAACTCCTGCGCATGAAAAACAACAAACACCCGTGAAGCGACAAGTGGGAAAGAAACAGATAAAATAAGAAATAAAAATAAGAAAAAGAAAAAAGAAAAAGGAGAATGCGAAAATTATCGCGAGGTAGGGATGTGAGCTAGACACGAGGGTTCAAGAGATCCTAAAATAACAAGCACGTTGCCTCCCCGGCAACGGCGCCATAAACTTGACCGGCGCCCCGCTTGCGTCGCGGCGGCGCGGTGTCGTTTACCGCAAGTTTCACGGTTAGTGTAGGGTGCGGGAATATCGAACTCAGGGAGGCGAGTTTGTGCTTGGGTCAGGTAGGACCTAAATCACCCCGAGGGGCGAGCTAGCCCGAATCGGTAGATGGTTGTCACGAAAGGAAATAAAAGGGTATGAACAAAAAAGAAAGTAAACCCGGGACTTTGGTTTCCAACCCGACGAGAGACTCTCGCCGATACGGCCTACGGGTATGGATAGCGATCGGGATTAGGGTCTAATGGTGAGACGTTGCCTCTGAAAGTGGTACCGGCGTCCCATGGGCCCGATATTCCGGTCGGTGCCCAGGATGATACACCGGACTTTCCGGATTCGATCAGTGGGCACTCCCGTGTCCATTAACACTGATCGATCCCGTGAGCACTAAGCCCGCAACGATATCTCCCGACGTCTCATCCTGCCGCTCCCGCGTGCTAGGATTCGACATCTATGCTAAAGGCGTGAGCTATGGCTAGGGAGTCAACCGCCAAGTTTATTCCCCCTTGGCCCAACGGTCAAAGGCGGTCTTTTTCCCGCCGATGACAATGAAACACCCCGCGTAACCGTTAGATTCCTACTCCCTATCGATTTCCTAACCCTATAGACGCATCGGGAAGAGCCCCCGAAGGGGTTTCCACCAAAATCCCAGATTTGGGAACTACTCACAAAAATTCATGAAAAAGCGATCTAAATGAAATTTAACCGTTGAAATCATAATCGGACAATTGCAATGCGGAAGTAATGGAGTAATAAAGACAATACTAAAATTTTAGAAAGATCTGAAAACTTACAAAAGAGTAACAATTACAGCCGTCACAGGGAAATAAAACAGTAGAAAAAACAACAGCTCCCGTTTCTGGAACCCTAGGGGTTCTATTTATAGATTTTCGCATCAACCGATCGGTTGACAAGTCAACCGATCGGTTGATCCGTTACAGATTAATAGCAGAAAACGGCGAGTTTTCACCCGATCTCATGAACCGGTCGGGTGAGTTCTTGAGTGACCGGTTTGATTTTGGAGCAGTCGGGTGAGTCGATCGGTTCGACGTCCGTGTCTTCAGCTCTTCTTCTTCAGCTACAGATGAACCGATCGGGTGAGAGTCACCCGATCGGTTGGAATTCTGCTCGAAAAAACAGAGAACAGCCCCCCGCAGAACCGGTCTGCGAACCGGTCGGGTGACTTCTTTGTGAGCTGCGGCAGAGACCGGGTGGTGCACGCGTGCATCACCCGATCGGTTGAAGATGACCAACCGACCGGGTGAGGGGCTGAAAGATGAATTCTTCGACGGTTGACCCCCTGGATCACGCGTGACTTCTCCCGTTGCTCCGGGGACTTGGGATATCATCGTTAAACGTCCCCTACGTGGTCGAACCCCTGCAATCATGGATAAACAAAGAAAAGTGAAAGAAAACGGGAAAATATACGAAAACGAATAAGAGACAGCGGAAAAACACGGAGAAACACAAAAGAAAACGTGCGTGAATATATGAAATATAAACGTACGTCATTAAGATATACCTAGATCTTATACTTATCAGCCGACTTAAATTCTTTCCTTGATTTTGAGACTTTCTTCGCCGTAATCTTTAGACACTATCTTATAACAATTTCTAACCAGTATCATCCATACTCACATATTTATCTTACTTCTACATATGGAGATCCTCATCCTTAAACCCTACTTCTATTTCGCAGATTCAATATAGAATTTTCTTTTCCTACTACAACGTATTTCAAAACAACTGACCATATACAAATTTAAATACTTTTTATGCTAAATAGAACTCCAACTATTTCAGTGTATCAATTCTGTATCCATCGTATTTATACTTTAAGAATTTTTATAAGTCTATCCCCATTTACAAAACAATCACTACATCCCTATACTCATTACTCTTTTGTCTATTATTTATCTTCTGTTTTAACTCATACCATCTGCTCACTATTCTTATATACGTTATAAGTATATTATTATATTTTACACATGTCTCCCATTCTCCTACTTAATCATTCATAACTATTTTTATGCCACCTAATCAAGCTACCTCCCTCTCCATGTTTCATCTGAAACCGTTCATCACAACCTTGATTCGTTACACCATTCAACTCTGACCCCAATTTCTTAGTTATCACATTAGTGTGTGTCTTTACTTATTACAACTTTAGCGAGATTAGTTTTAAATTTGCGTTATAACCTTGTAGATGTTCTCTTTTTTTAGTCCATCAACATCGGTGTTAATTTTACTATTCGGTATATTGTTAGGATATCAGATATGATTATTATTATTATGAAATTATATTTACAGATAAGTGTAGTTGAGATGATGTAAGGTGTAGTTGTATTAGTTGATTATGAACACAAAGGATTTAGATTAATCCATTTACAAGGTGATAAATAAAATGATGTGTTCAAGAGTTATATTTCATATTTGGATAACACCCATGCATAATGGCTTCAATAGAGTTTCATTTTATGAATGGTGCTCAGGGAGATGAGTACATTACGGATTTGAAACTCAAGTTAGTAACAACTGAGAATAGCTATGTAAGTATTATATGATTTATGGTGACGATGATGATGAATAGAGTATTTAAAGTAACAAGACTTCACCATACAGATAAGGCGACGAAGACATCAAAAATGATACGATATGTTGATGTGAATGAATAGTTGTGTAGATTGATCTAAAATTGCTTAGGATAATGTACAATAGAAAATGATGTGAGGTGATTTAACAATTTGTTAGTTATGTTGAACAAATTTATGAGTTGTCACGATGAAGAATGAGTTGGGAGCAGGATGATTGTCGATGGTAAATGGTGATGTATACTAGGTGTATTTGTACTTGTTGTCATATATTAGTAGTTGGTAGAGCATCGTTATAAAATTGGAGTTGGATGATGCCACAATTATAGTGCTACAAGTTAGGTTATACAATGAACAAGGATGCCATATTACGGTTACGACGACTTATGTGAATGAATAGCTTTTGTAGGACTTAGTTATAGGGGAGATTGTACATTAAAGATTTCCCAGGAAGATGTTACTGCCCTAAAAACAAATGATTAGCGAAGAAGTGGGGAAATTTACAAAGGTATTGGTTGGGGATATTTATTATTTTCTTTCAAGGTTGCTTTGTATGTAGTATTGATAGTTTAAAGCAAGAATTATGAGTTAAACGGAAATGTTGGATCTATAGTTTAGTTTTAGGATATGCTTATAGTTGTAGCACTATTCAGTGGCGAGACGAGAAGTGATCATTTATTTAAGAACACTTGATCAAGGCTGGGTTTAGCAACCAGTGTTAGAATGTGGGAGTTGCAGTTATGAGTATATATATATATATCATATATATAAATGGCCGAAAAAACTGGAGTGGGCGATCTGGGCGATCCGGGGGATCTCGCGTCTCCGGTAGTTTTAACCTAGCCAGCGACTACTCTCGCACGGGTTGTGCTGGTGGAGGGCTCACTGGAGTGGGCGATTGCGTGCTCGATGGAAAGGCTCCCCCAATTTCTATCGCGGGTACCTCTGATCTTGGAGTGCGTCCGATTGACGGGGTTATCAGATCGACGCCTCAGGGTGGCGTGGGATCGACAGGTCCTAACGTTGAATCTCACCATCCTGGGAAAGGTCCTGATGCAAAGGCGTTGGCTAGCACTAGGGGCTGGCAAGTTGTCTCTAGGCGGAAGAATATTAGCAGTACTGGAGGGGGTGGCGTCGGGATTAATCATAGGGGTGGCTACCATAGGAAGAGAGATTTTCCTCCTTCGAAGAATCAACCTGTACGAAGAAGATGGAATCAGCCGAACTCGTTTCGTCGTTTTGAGAAAATTGATGATGCACGCCAATTACTTGCTAGAATTCCTGTGAGACCTAAAACAGATATCAAAATTGACACCAAATTGGTGAATCAATCTTGGTCGGATATCTGCGCTAATCGGCGAAAGTATGATTCGGACACTGCAATTTCGTTTGTCCCTCCCATTGTGAAAGCTGATGGTTCGGAAACGGGATGGGTGGCAACTGAACTAATGTCTAAGGGGGCTGAACAATGGAAGAATACTATTGTGGGGTACATACTTGGTGACGTCCCATATTATGGACAGATTCGTGCATGGGTAGATAGATTATGGAACATCAAACGAGGGCTTCGTATTTATAGTCGTGAAAACGTGTTTTTTTACTTCAAATTTGAGGATGGGGGAGAATGTCAAAGAATCCTGCACGGGGGACCGTGGATGTTCGATGGGAGACTAGTTGTTCTTCAGCAATGGACCCCCACCCTCAAGCACGAAAGGGATATCCTCTCATCGGTGCCGGTTTGGGTGCAACTTCATGGAGTCCCTCTTGGAATGTGGACGCTCGACATTCTGAATGTTATTGCTTCATTAATTGGTAACCCGATATGCCTGGACAGGCTTACTGCAAAGAAGGAGCGCATCTCTTACGCCCGATGCCTTGTTGATGTCAGCGCTAAGAAGCCTATCCCGCACCAAGTGGTTGTTGAACCTGAAGGAGGCGCACCTATTTCAATTGGTGTGCATGTTGAAGGTGAACCCCCGAGATGTGGACTTTGTATATGCTTTGGCCACACTGAAAATCAATGCCCTGATAAGGTAAAGCCCCCTTCAATCCAAAACGAACCAACGAATTTCACTGTTCCTCAATACAAGGGAAAGAGATTGCTATTGATACATCGGAAGGATTGAATACTACTTTCGATGTTGCTTGTGTGCTGGAGAAGGGGTCTTGTTCGGATAGTCGTGTTGCGGGACCTATTGAAATCTTTCATCCTCAACTTGAGAGGCACTGTGTAGCACCAAACCAAGGCCCATGTAGCCCTCCATAACCACAGAATCAAAATACTGAATTGAGTGAAACTACATTGGGTCTTCTTACAGATGAGCATGGAATGCATCCTGTATTAGAGATGCTGACTTCTACGGTCGAGATGCCTGCCTCAGGTAATACAAAGAATGTGCCTAATGAAGAGGATAATTCAATTGTGCAGGTGAGTGCCCCCGTTAATAATACTGCAGTGAAAGCTTTGGGGATTAATGTGGCTGGTGGTTGTCTTGCACCGGAGCAAACCTCTGACCCTTCTAGCCTTCGTGTAGATAAAGCCCCAACCCCTGCGCCGTATACTACAGGACAGCCGCCAGGTAATTTTGGGGAATGCACTGGCTAAGGGCCGGAGAGCATGGCAATCCCCGACCCCTTGAGTGTTGTGAATCCTGAATGGGAGGCTGAGGTTGCTAATGGAGATGTTTTAGGAACTCCATGAAAGAAGTCGACAAGTAACACTCAACATCAGCAAGCTACGGTGGGAGGAACCAGGAGAAGCTTGCGGTTACGTGATGGGGCTTCAGGGAAGCCAGACCAAACAGTTATTTGATGAGTATCTTCATTTGGAATACGCGAGGTCTTAATAATTCCATTAGAAGGAGAGACCTCCGTGATAGACTCAATCTGATCCGGCCTTCTGTTGTAATTTTGCTAGAAACTAAGCTGAAATCTTGCCGCAATAATTGGAGACTGAGCCTTCCGAAAGATTGGCAATGGTTTGATAACTTCTCTACCCAGACAAGAGGTCGAATTTTAATTGGCTTAGACAGTCTAACCTGGCTTGCTGGGGTCCAATCTATTTCAAACCAACATATCACTTTAAGGTGCAGCAACAGTGGGGGCCTTACAGTGTTTATTACTGGCATTTACGGGTCTAATTTGAGGACTGAGCGTCAGCAACTCTGGGACCTCCTTGAAGCGGATGCAAGACTAATTGCTGGTGCTGGATGGCTTATCGGAGGGGACATTAATTGCATCAGATACTCTACTGAGAAGGAAGGAGGTTGGAAGTGTGATTTCAATTTATTAGATGAGTTCAATGATTGATTAGGCAACTGTGGATTGTCTGACATCAAATGTGTGGGGCCTTCGATGAGTTGGTGCAACTGTAGAGTTGGCACAGGGCGGATTGCTGCAAAACTGGATAGAGCATTATGTAACCAGAGGTGGCTGGACTTATTGCCTGGTACCTTCGTGGAATATTTGGACCCACACACCAGTGACCATTCCCCAATGCTGATCAAAATGCATTCTAAGGTATTTTCACATTCTAAGCCCTTCAGATTTTTTAATGCATGGACTAAGCTGCCAGGTTACAATGAATTGCTGGAATCGTCGTGGCACATTCATGTGGAAGGGTCGGCCATGCACAGATTCTTTTTCAAGCTCCGAAAAAAAAACTTATACTAAAAAGTTGGGCACGGAAAAACAAGATTGACAATGCCATTTCTGTTTGCAACGTTAAACTTCAGGAGGTGCATAGACATCCTAGCTTGCACTCTGATGTGAATTTGCAAATCCATGAGCGAGATCTTGCTATGAACCTGGCAAATTTATTTGAGCTAGAGGAGGATATGTTGAGGCAGAAGAGCAGGCAGGATTGGCTTAGTCTGGGTGATAGCAATACTAAACTCTTCTTCACAGCTATGAAGGCAAGGCAAAACCGGAACAACTTGGGGCATTTGGTTGATGCGAATGGTAATCTTTACAACTCTTATGAGGATCTTAGAAGCCAGGCACCTGATTTCTTCAAGAACCTTTATACCCAGTCATCCTACTGGAATGTGTTTCCTAGATTGATCACCAAACGCATTTTGACTTCCAATGCGGCAACCTGGCTAGAACGTAGGGTTTCTAATGAAGAAATCAAGGAGGCTGTTTTCCAAATAGGGGTGGATAAATCCCCTGGCCCAGACGGATTCAATGGGTTTTTCTTCCAGCATGCTTGGGGCACTATAGGTAATGATTTAACTGATGCCATTCAATCTTTTTTCCGATCTGGTTCACTTATGCATCCTTTAAATCATACCAACCTCACTTTAGTGCCTAAAAGTAATACAACATCTGGTTTAGGAGATTATAGGCCCATTGCTTGCTGTAATGTTACTTACAAGGTGATCAGCAAAATTATTTGTAATAGACTGAAACTGGTTATCTATGAACTTATCTCTCCAAACCAGTCCGCTTTTCTTAAAGGCAGGTTGCTCTCTGATAGCGCTCTTCTAGCCCATGAACAGATCCGGGATTTTGGCAATCCTATGGGGTCAAGAGCTTGTCTAAAATTGGATTTAAGAAAAGCATTTGACAATATCAACCGTGAATTTGTCTATTACATTCTGCAGCGTATGGGATTTGGCAGGAGATTCATCTGTTGGATTAAAGAATGTATCTTTACCCTAACTTTTTCGGTGATGATCAATGGCTCCCCTGTTGGATATTTTGAAGGAAATAGGGGCATTAGACAAGGAGACCCGCTCTCCCCTTTTCTCTTCGTCATTACTATGGAGGCGTTTACTTTATTGGCAGAGAAAACTATTTCACATCGCATCATCCAGCCTATGAGACGGACTGGTTCCATCTCTCACCTCCTCTTTGCAGATGACCTTCTCCTCTTTTGCAGAGCTAATGAGCACACTTTCAGAGGTGTAAAATCATTGCTGAAAGACTTCTCTAATCTCACGGGACTGGAAGTTAATTGGGAAAAGAGTATCTCCATTTTTAGCAAAGGAACTAAGAATCCTATGAGCTTGGCTAATCTGCTAGGGGTCAAACTGGGTACCTCAATCTGCACTTATCTTGGCTTGCCCCTCTCTTCAAATTACCCGAAGCCCTCCATGTACAGTAGACTAATTGATAAATGCAGAAAAAAACTTATGGGATGGACGTCCTCCACGTTATCCATTGCAGGCCGAATAGAGCTTGTTAAATCAGTAATTTTTGGTATGTTAAATTTTTGGATGCAAGCCTATCGTATACCAAAGAAAATACTATGTGTTATTACATCTGCATGCATGAAATTTGTTTGGGGATCATCTCATATATGGGCGTGGAAGGATACCTGCACTCCAAAGGAGGAGGGGGGAGTGGGGTTGAGATCACTCTATGATCAAAATATGGCCGCTGGAGTGAGGCTAACATGGCGCATGTTAGCTACAGATGGACTTTGGGCTACTTATATGAGAAATACTTACAGGGACTCAAAAAACTTCTTCGCAGCCAAGGTTAGACCTCTTCAATCGGGCACATGGAAATTCATGTTGCATTGTAGACGATTCTCCAAACATTTGATAAAGCGCCATATTGGAGATGGCACAACCACCCTTTTTGGCATGATAATTGGCTACCGAGTGGCCCATTAAATGAATCCTATGATATCCCAAGTCATGCATACTTAAAGAAAGTGTCAGATTATTTAGTTTCGGCTCAATGGAAAAATGATCCGGCCTTGCTCCCTTTAACGCATATACTGCAAAACATCCAGATGTCCAGCGGAAGTGATGAATGGCGATGGTCTCCCAGTGCTACCTTCAAATTTGCTGAGGCCTGGGAAGGGACCAGAAACCGTGGGCCTTTATTTCCCTATGCAAAGCTAGTGTGGTATAACTATAATGTTCCTAAGTTATCTATTACTCTTCTCAGATCCTTCTTGGGTAAACTTCTGACTAAGGATATGTTAGTTCAATGGGGAATTACCATGGCTTCTACTTGTGTGCTTTGTGATTCGGTTCTTACTGAAACTATTGACCACCTATTTTTTGAATGTGACTACACCAAGTATATTCTTTCTAGGAGCCTCCTTAAGCTGGGTGTATCAGACCCCATTGAACCCAGGCTTCCTAAGGTTGGAGATTACTTCTTGTTGAATTTTGCTAGAAAGGATACCCTAAGCTTATTGGCGAGGACTGTTCTTGTAGCTATGGTTTGGCATATCTGGAAAGAAAGAAATTACAGAATTTTTGAAGGCACTAAAAAATGAAGACAGTTCTATTTGAAGAAATGGCATCCGACATCAGAACCATCCTACGGAATCATGATCCAGACTCCTCTAAGGCCTTTAATGCAATGGAGCGATGGGATTTTAGAGTCTTTTCTTAGTTCTATACTTGTATATCAACTTTTGTACTTTTAGATTACTTTGAGAAGACTGGATTTACAGTAGAGGGTGACGGCGCATGTGCCCTATCCCCTCTCTGTATTCTCCTAACTTTTCTAAGCAATCTAATTTTTGTATTTTTTATACTTTTTAATAAAGATACACACTAACCTTTCAATATATATATATATATATATATATATATATATATATATATATATATATATATATATATATATATATATATATATATATTGAAGGGTTAACAACTTTATTCATATAACTCATCAATAACAATATTGGATTACAGAAGGCTCCAAAACATAAAAACTCTAAAGAAAACAATCATAAATTATCCAACTACTCAACTCAGCGATTGAGTCCTAATATTTAGAATTCCTAGGAATTCTTAAACTTTTCCGTCGAGGGAGATCTATATTTTTCTTTTTAATCGACTTCAATGATGATGCAAGGTGGCGAATTTCCTCCTCCCGTTCCTGATTCTCCATAGTAGCATCCCCATCAAACTCCTCCATCCACTCATCCTCGTAGTTTCCATCAGCCTCATCTTCATTACCAACGTTGTCAGGGTCATCTATACGGACATTCTCCGTAGGGCGCGCAGAAGACGGACCACCATACTCAAAATTACAAGGAACCATATCAGAAACAACTGCTACAGTGTACTCAGCATCTATTGGATTCTTTGTAGCTATTTGACCTTCACCTGTTGCTGAATGATCTCCTGATGTGGCTTCAGGAACCAACACATTACCATCCACATTTGAAGATGGTTTAGTTTTCTCCACCCAAACCTTCTTGAAGGGACACTGGGCAAAGGAATGTCCGAAACATTCACACGTTGAACAATTTGGGGGCAAGTTTTCGTACTCCATTCGAATGATCGTATTTCCCTCCTCCTCCACTGCAATCTCAATGGTGCTAGGTAATTTTGTCTTTGCCTCAACTTCCACAAAACATCTAGCATAAGAGTACCGTTCTCCAGAAGCCGTAGCCTTATCCACAAATAAAGGCTTACCTACAGAGCTAGCAATAATACTAATGCATTCTGTAGACCAAAATTTCAAAGGAAGATCAGGAAATCTCACCCATACTGGAATTGAGGACAAAAGATCTCTATCCATTGTTAGTTCTGGCGTCCAACGTCGCAGTACTATCACCCTTTTATCAAACATCCAAGGCCCTTCTTGGAGAACTCTGCTGCAATCTTCTTCTAACTCAAATTCAAAGAAGAAAAAACCATTATCCCTGGAGTGAACCTGAAGCTTCCCTTTAGGCCGCCACAACCGTTGTACACATGCGCGGAGGTGCGAGTAAAATGGTTTGTCTCCCACAACATAACCAGCAAGAGTGCGACTCCATTTTGCAACATTAGCTGATACCGCTTCTTTAGGGATCCAAGGGATAGCCTTACCAGTTGGGATCTCTCGGGGTGGAACGTATTCACATTTGCTATGTTGCTCAACTGAACGTCCAACAGAAAAGAGGGAACTCCATGCTTCACGCCCCGATGTTGCCACCCTCAAATGAGCAGAAGGTTTGCCAATAGTTTTATCAATTTGATTAACATCAGTAGTAGGTACTGTTTTAGTGGTAGCATTTCTAATCCTTTGATGACAGTACGACGAACACCGATGATATGGGTTGCCTGCGTTGATACATGAAGGATCAGCTCTCCCCATAGCATGACGGATGGGGGGAAACCCCGAATCAAGATCTGGAGGCTGACCCCGAGAAGCAACCTGTCCCCGAGGAGCCATGGCGGACTTCCCAGGGGTAGAGCTGCCGAAAAGCCCGGGATCAGCACTACAGCCCTTGAACGTCGCAGAAGCAGAACCCCTTACAGGCCGGTGCCGAAGACCAAACTGTTCCGACCGGATCAGTGATTGCCGACGTCGACCTGATCTGAGATCTGCAGATGGCGACGCCTGAAACCCTCGTCTACTGCAGCAAGGTTTGTGATGCGTCGCCGCTGTTGACCGGATCTGTGATGCCGACGTGATGCCTCGCCGGATCTGAGACTCACCGACTGGATCAGTGATGCCGACTGGATCAGAGATGCCGACCGGACCTTCACCGATCGGATCTGAGATGCCGACCGGATTCGAGTGCCGACCGGGTCGGAGAAGCCGACCGGATCAATGCCGAGTCGCCGGATCTGTGATGCCGCGCCGGATCTCGCCGGATCTGTGATGCCTCACCGTCGACTCAGTGATGCTGCACCAGATCTGTGATGCCTCGCCGGATCTGTGATGCCTCGCAGCCGGATCTGAGATGCCTCGCCGCCGACTCGCCGGATCCGCTCGCCGGATCTGTGATGCCTCGCCGGAACCGCTCAAGTTTCTCGCCGGAACCGCCGGATCTCGCCGGAACCGCTCAATATATATATGACATAACCATATAGATAATCCCCTTCTGAAGTGTCGCACTTTTCTTGAGGAAGTTAGAAAACACCCTTCTATTCATTATGATCATGAGCTATAAAAGAGAGAACAAAATTTGTCAAAGGAGCTTGCTAATCTTATTTGCTTAGAAGAGGAAATGTATAGACAAAAAAGTAGACAAGACTGGCTAAATCTGGGGGACAGTAATACAAAATTTTTCTACAACTTTATGAGATCAAGACACTGCTATAACAATTTAATGCACTTGGTGGATGCTAATGGGACCCAAAGCAAATCCTACTGTGAACTCAAATCTGAGGCGATTAATTATTATGAAGAGCTCTACAATCAAACAAATTACTGGAGAGTTTTTCCGAGGCTTGTGCCTAAAAGAAAAGTTAAACAAACGGCGGCCATTTGGTTGGAAAGAAGGGTGTCTGCTGAGGAAATTAAAGTGGCAGTTTTCCAAATTAATTCTTCCAAAGCCCCAGGTCCTGATGGGTTTAATGGGTACTTTTACCAACATAATTGGAACCTTGTTGCTTCTGATGTAGTCAGTGCGGTGCAATCTTTTTTCAGTTCTGGCTGTCTTCTTCGTCAAGTTAACCATACCTTCTTAACTCTGGTTCCTAAAAGCTCTAATGCCTCGAGTTTGGGTGATTACAGACCTATTGCATGCTGCAACGTTATTTACAAAATCATTAGCAAAATCATTTGTAACAGGATGAAATTGATTGTACATGATTTGGTCTCCCCTAACCAAGCAGCTTTTCTTCAAGGAAGATTATTATCTGATTGCACCCTCCTGGCTCACGAACAGATTAGAGATTTTAGCAGCCCTATGGGGTCCAGGGCATGCTTAAAACTTGATCTCAAGAAAGCATTTGACAGTGTTAACAGGGAATTTATATATTTCATTCTCCACCAAATGGGATTTGGTCGCACCTTCATAAGTTGGATCAGGGAATGTTTATCTACTACCTCTTTCTCCGTAATGGTTAATGGTTCTCCTGTTGGTTTTTTTGAAGGTAATAGAGGACTCAGGCAAGGCGACCCACTATCTCCGTACTTATTTGTTACTATCATGGAAGCTTTTTCTTTGCTACTTACGAAGTCCCTCACTAAGGGTTGCATTCAACCTATGCGGCGGACAGGTGCAATCTCACATCTCCTGTTTGCAGATGATTTGTTGGTGTTCTGTCAAGCAAATCGCCAATCTTTTATTGGTATTAAAAACCTGCTGGAGGAATATGGAAATTATACAGGGCTTCAAATCAATTGGGACAAGAGCATAGCTATGTTCAGTAAAGGTACCAAAAATCCTCATTTAGCTGAATTTTTGGGTGCTAAACATGCTAATACTCTTACTACCTACTTGGGACTCCCTTTGTCTGCTAAATATCCGAAATCTCCAATGTACAGTAGACTCATTGATAAGTGCAGGAAGAGGCTGTGTGGGTGGACCTCGAAGATGCTATCCATTTCTGGGAGAATTGAGCTGGTAAGAACTGTAATCTACGGAATGATATCTTTTTGGTCTCAAGTCTACAGAATCCCAGGTACTGTGCTCCGCTCTATCTCGTCCATGTGTAGAAGCTTCATATGGGGTAACACAAAGACCTGGGCTTGGGGCGATTGTTGCAAGCCCAAGGAGGAAGGTGGTATCGGTTTGAGGCTACTCACGGATTTAAATTTGGCTTCGGGGATCAAGCTTACATGGAGGCTGCTGAATTCTTCTGGTCTTTGGGCGGAGTACATGCGAAGTAAATATAAAGACACAGATGCTTTCTATGATGCCAAGGGGCTCACTGCTCATTCGGGCACATGGAAATTTCTACTTAAATGTAGAAATTTATCGCAGAAGTTAATTGTGAGGAAAGTGCGGGATGGTAAGGATACGCTGTTTTGGCATGACAACTGGCTCCCCTACGGGCCACTCAAAAACATCTTCTCTATGCCGATTGAAGCCAGCAGGAAGCGTGTTCGAGACTATTGGGGGGAATGTGACTGGAATGATGATGCGGCAATAGTGAGTATCAAGCCCTTACTTCGCAGCATAACCATGTCTTCAGGTGCGGACACCTGGGCGTGGAAGCTTAGGCCGGAATGCAGCTTCAGGGAGGTGTGGGACAATATCCGTACAAAATCACCTCCCTTTCCCTTCTTCAAGCTGATATAGTTTGGTAGCCATGTACCGAAAATGTCCTTAACCCTCCTTTGTGCTTTCAAGAACAAATTGCTCACCAAAGACAAGTTGGAAAGCTGGGGTTTACAATGCTCTAGGGAGTGTGTTTTATGCGCCGGTAACTCCCCTGAGACTTACGAACACTTATTTTTCTCCTGCCCATATTCAAACTATGTCATGAGGCGTGCGCTGCTGAAGCTTGGATTTTTTGGGCCGCCGAAGCTCACTTTGGAAGAAGTTGGGAAATTTTACATGTCTAAGTTTGGAAAGAAGGGAGTCCTGGACCGGCTTGCAAAAACTGTTCTCTCAGCGGTGGTTTGACACCTATGGAGAGAGCGCAACAATAGGGTGTTTCAGCATATTGAGAAACCAAAGATTACCCTATTCGATGACATAGCGGCGGACGTAAGATTGGTGCTGCGTAACGTGGATGGATCTGATTCAGAAGCAACAATTGCTCTTGAAAATTGGGAAATTTTAGATAACGGTTAACTACAGTATCTATAGTTGTTTATTTTCTGGTCCGTTGCTTTTGGTGAGATGTTGAGGATTCCTCAGTGTAGTGGTTGATCCTGGACCTTGGAACTGATAGTAGAGAGTGACGACGCCTGTGTCCTATCCTCTTTCTCTTGGGACCGGTGTTCTATGGTCACCACGATGTATTTTATGTACCCTATTAATATAGACTTTACTTATCTTTCAATATATATATATATATATATATATATATATATATATATATATATATATATATATATATACACACACACACACACATTGTTATTATTCACTCACCCTTGTCCCTGCACAATGTGGGTAGCCGTCACTATCTTTTTGCTGGCACATTGATGGTTAAGGCCATCGATGGTGCATAATATCCGTAACCCCTTTCGAAATTCAATCTTAACCTCGTCACTCGCATCACTTGCTACTTGTCTCATTTCTTCGTCCGAAGTATTTCAGATCATAGTTTATCTCGTAGGAATTCATGTGATAATATTATCGACATCTGGTTAACAAACTCAATCTTAAAGAAATTCAGAGGATGGAATTTTTCTTAAGATGAGTAGAATGTAACGACCAGTATTTTGATAATACATTTTATTCGTATCCTATCCATTTTTGTATTTTTTGTACCCGTAATTAATGCGTATACGTATTACGTATTCGTACTACGTACTCGTATTAGCTACGTGCCCTAAATACGTATTAGCTATAACTTCTTTAAATCTATCATTATGTTTCTCATTAAACTTTCTTTTCAAAATTTGAATTCAAATTTTAAATCTACTTCCATATCTATATGGGAGACGAATCATCTCCTTTTTAATTAGCTAATAATCCCCTCTTAATCACAATTAATCCTTTGTTTCTTTCCTTTCTCCTAATCTTTACATCCCTCTTATTTAATCAAATCTTTATTTTATCCCAAACATGTTTTCCTAGAGCAGCCGACACTTGGACCTTCCCATTTCAAATTTCGTGCACATGCACCTATAAACCCAAGGGCTCTTATGTACACCTTCTATATTAAGAACCCAACCACTATAAACTAGAGTCCTACCATTTTTCTTCCTTAGCAGCACACAAGAAGCAACCTAACCCTCAACCCAGGCCAGTCCCACACACACTCTTCTATAATACAAACCCAACTCTTATAATAAAAACCCCCCTAGAGACTACAGGCCTTAAACCCATACAATGCAAATGAAACCCAAACAAATACTTTTAGCCTGACCCTAGGGTTCACGTGCAACCCGAACCCAGCCTACATACTTTAAACCTCAACCCTACAATAGAAACTAAAAACCCTAAGCTTTTAAAAAGGAAAAACCTGGCAACCAACCCTAAGGCCATCTCTCCAAGCCCTCACGTGTTTAACTCAGCCACCCCCTACATTAAAAACCCTACAAATCCCCAGGCTATATCAATTCACCCATCAGCCCTCCCATATTAAACAAAACTCAAACTAATAACCTGGGCTGTCACATGATAACCCAAAACCCTTCCCTCTCTACCAACTTCTCCCCTATAAACCCTAGACTCGGGCTCTCCTCCAGGCCGTACAAACCCCACCTCCGAGCAACACCACGCACAACCCAGCTCGCGGCAAACTCTCCACGCGTGCAGCCCCTCCTTTCTCCATGCGTGTGACCCCCCCACCATCATCTCTTCCTCACCCCGACTGCCACAGATCCGCACCCAGCCCCTGCACAGGCCTCCGACCACCTCCTTTCCCCTTCAACTAACTGGTGGGACCGGAAAGGTGCTCTCTCTCAAGTGCAAGAGTCCGTACAAGTAGTAAAACCTGGGAGTCCAGGTGTCGAATCCACGGGAAGAAATCTGTTGCAACCACAGTTCAAATCAAATAGAAATCCTACGAAGAGAAACTAACCACTTCAACAATGATGGTGATGGTGTGAAAGTGCGTGATGGTGATGTGCGAACAAAGAAATACGTGTATGAAAATACCTATAAAGAGTATGCACATTGTATGGGTTCGTTAGGGTCAACGATTCGTATTAATTTGGTTGATGAATATATCACAATGAATTCTCTTTTTGAGAGCAATTCACCGGGAAAAATATCCAATATAACTCAATGAATTCTCCTTTTGGGAGCAATTCATCGGAAGATGCCCTTTTGGGGGTTCAAACAAAATATTCAATAAGATCGTCGTTAAAATTCTAATACGATATGAAACTCTCTTTTGGAGAGATCAAAACTACGGTATGAAACTCCCTTTTGGGGAGATCAAAACTCACCCTTTTGGGGCGATCGTCAACTTAATTAATTCTTTTGGAATCTAAAAAAGTCGATTTACGAACAACGATTACAATTTTAGCGACGTTTAACGATTAAACACAAGGAATTTCAACCAAACTAACACAAATCATAGCCCCTAACTACTCCATACCATGCACAATAACAATTTAGCTACTCATAATATCAGAATAAACAAGTTTCAGATCAGAATTCACAGGTTTAATAGCAAAATACGGAAGTTTAGAGGCAAAATACAAGCTAAAACACCCAAATACAAGCTAAAGTTGAAGAGAATATCACCAAATCTCTCTGAAAAGTCTTCAAAACTCTCTGGAAATTAGAAACAAGCCTCTGGAATTTTACAGAATTTTTCAGGGGGAAAATACGGCTTCTAGAGCCTCCAATACGCCCAAAATACGCCCCAATCTCCTTAATCTCACAGCCGTCTGATGTGGGCGGGAATCGCTCCGATGCTGCCGCGTGGCGCGCCAAGATTCGTGCAACCTTTAATTTCCTCTTTTTATTGGATTCTGCATTCAAAAATACACAGTAATTAGCACAGATCTCAGAAAAATACAAATAAATAGTCGTTGGAATCGTGAGATCGAGACGGTGCTAGGAAAAATATAAAATGTGCAGAATTACATCGTTAAATGCTGTTTTGTGCTCAAATAGTGTGTTTTCTCTAATAAATAAATGTGTAGAAAATACGTATGAATTAGAGATAAATTTAGCATCATGTGAGCACAAAATAGGGCTAAATGGGGGGTTAAATATGTAATATTGAACCCGAATCACTAACGCATGCCACCCTCCTGATCACCGGAGAACACTACAGACCACCTTCGTCCACATACAGCTCCCCTCCAGCGCCGACAGCCTCTCCCCACTTCTTCCTCCTCCGTGCACAACCTCCACCGCGCTCCAGCTCACTACAGACCACTGGCCAACCCCTCAGGCTGCCTGCTAACTGTCGCTGCCTCTCCTCCGGTCAACTGCAGACCCCAGCGATCCGTAGATGCCGTTGTCTGCTTCTGCTCTCGCTGCCATAACGTGTTCCCATGCCGTAGCCACCGTTAGACGCCGTATGCGTCATCGCCGCCCCTCGCTACGTTTCGTTACACCGCTGCGACAACTGTTATTAGATCTATCCCTTAACATGCTATAACCCACACACTAGGTTAGAGAACTTAATAAAATCAGATTATTATACATCGTAGGGATTATTTTAACATTTGATATGTCGTAAAAGACCTAATTCTGTTATATGTATAATCTAACCATAGGACTGATCTCACTGTAGCGTAGTTCTTGTCGAGACGAACCTAACGACACCAAGAACGCTGAAAACAGGCAAGCGTACAATTTGTTATGAATTTTTGAAGTTCAAATGTTAAATCGTCTTTTTCACTTAAAGCTGAATAACAAGAATTTGACCCGGGAAATGACGCTCACTAAAAATACCATGATGACCCTTACTTAATTTGTGACACATTGACATAAAATATCGCATGTTTAATATTCAAGAATAAATAACGAAAAATAGTTGATTGCAACATGCTTAATAAATAACCCTTTTAAATTCGTTGTTTAAATTGTTTTAGGGTGTGGTAATTCAATATAAATGCTAAAATTGACATGAGCAGATGCTCCACGGTATATTCGCACACATGTTTCCCATTACGACCACCTAGACACCCGAAATCGTCAAATCAGGCAAGTGTGCGAATTTTCATAAATTATTGTAGTATTAATTTTATTGCATTTTTTGCACACGTGTGTGTGGACCCATATTAAGTAAATTGACGATGCCTTGTAATGACATGAAACTCTTGAACTACTTGAACACATTTGATTGTTTTGCACAACCTACGGGTAATAGGGCACTCTCCAAGATAGAGAGAGTGTAACGACTGGTTTTCATGTAATTGGATTATCTATATTAAAATATATGCTTGGTGGATTTTCTCCTTGGATGGTGGTTTTCGTCGCCATAGCTTTCACTTTCGATCGTTTCGTCGTGATGTTCTAGCTTCTTCCTTCGATCGTCGATTTCGGAGTAAGTCATTCGTGACGAGCTTCAAATCGCTCATATCTTAGAGTATAAATCGATCCTAGAAGCCATAGAAATCTTCCCGAAGCTTCGCGCTTCGAATCGGCACTTTTCGTGCATGTTAGTTGGTTCAAGAAGATCGACCGACCGACTAGATTCCAATTTAGTCGGTCAGGAAATCAACTGGAACCGACTAGTTCATTCAATCAATTATTCAGGAGCTACTGTTTACTCTTAGTCGGTCTAAGAACAACCATCGACCGACTAGATGCTAAACTAGTCGGTCAGGAATGCTTCTCAGACCGACTAACTCTCATTTCCATGACCTCTCTCAGAATTCAGCCTTTAGTCGGTCAATGAACACTCACCGACCGACTAGTTCTCAAACTAGTCGGTTGACAAGTCTTCACAGACCGACTAACTCATAGTCCAGTTTTCCTGAGCGAGCTACTGTTTACTCTTAGTCGGTCCATGTTGAACGACCGACCGACTAGATCCTCAACTAGTCGGTCACCAATCCTTCCTTGACCGACTAATCAGCCCAGGAAACCCTAGTTTGCCCTAGCCGCCACACGATTTTCTATATAAACCCCCAATCGTTTTCTTCTCTTCCCTCTCTTCTCCTGAACCTCCTCCTTCCCCAAATCATCCCCCTTCATCCCCAAACCCTTCCTCCTTCATCCCAAGCTCATCCATCATCATCCAAACCCTCATTTCACCTATCCTACCTCTCCTCAACCTCAAACCCTCATCAAATCCCCAAAAGCCTCATCCAACCCCATTTCTCCAGGTTTTCCCTCATTTCCAGATCTGAGTGGTAGTTCTCCTGGATCGTTCATCCGTTGCCGTGGTTGCTCAGCGTTGATCTTCCGCTTCCATTCGGGTAGTGTTATTCCTTTAATATTCTCTTAACCCCCATTATGATTTATGAAACCCTAATAATAATGGATGTTGTTTGATGATTGTTTCTCCATGACAGCGATTCCCTTCCCCGTAGATTAGCGTTCGTGAGACGAACCTTCGTGATCATCATCCCCGGTGCTAGGCAAGTGAAACTTGCATCCTTTTATTTGGGCCATGTCTTAGGCCATTTCCTTGTTTTAGCGTAAAAGAGACTAGACGGTGAAAGGATAGCCGTCTAGACGCCATTGACCTAGCTTGACAACGAAACTCGGTCCGTCACCCCTATCATGCTTGTATGTCATGTTTAATTACAATTAACGGTACACGAATATTGTTCATATCATTGCATACATCGATTGTTCATCGTGAATGTGTAGCTCACGCTACAAAACTGATAGTTTCTGGCTCGTGACCAGAAGCGAGCATAATGAGTTGCTAACCCCAACGCTCGATATTGAGGCTAGGTGTCCCCTACGCCATACTTGTGTTTCCTGGCTCGTGACCAGAAGCGAGCCCTGTAGTTGCTAACCCCAACGCTCGATATCGAATTGTGAATTAAGAAACAAGCTCCCGTGCGGGGCAACCCTGGCTCACTTGCTGGGCTCATGTGCAGGGACCCTGGCTTGTTTACGTGTGGGATGGGGTAAGGGTTAAGCGGTCATTCAACTGGGGGTCTGCCTGATCAGCAACTGCAGTTGTAAGACGTAAACTCTGGGGTGGGGTAGTGTTTAGTGCCGATCAGTGTGAATGATGTACCATTCAGCTGAAGGGCGTAAACATCTACAAACAACAGTGAAACGTGAATAGTGTTTAGTGCCGATCGGTGTGAATGATGTACCATTCAGCTGAAGGGCATAAACATCTACAAAACATCGTGAATTGATTGAGATTGTTAGTAGCTTGGCTACTCTTGTCCTGTCCCGATACTTGTTCTATCGTACTTACTGTTCACCATGTCTTAATTGTGCACTCATGTTATAACTGCCATGTCATGCATACTATAACTGCTAGGTTGCTAGTTTACCTTCCTTTCAGTTTCCTTGCTCAAGTCTTTTCAGACTTGCTGACATGTGCCCCTTTCTCTTTGGGTGTCGTATGTTAGTTGCCGAGCCAGAGCTTGTTGCAGAGGACGTTGTGTTTGCTGAGGAGGAGTCTTGTGGACACCGGTGACTTGTTGAGTTTCCCTTTATGTTTTAGGATTTTTGTTAGTTGTCGGTGCATGGCACCTTTGTATGTATGTTATTCCTTGTTGGCCATGTTTAGGCCTTAGACTCTTTTTCCTTTAGCCTGGTGGCTTTTCTGCGATATTGTAATTTGTTTATGGACATTTGGAGATTCAATGAAATGTCGTCTCATTTCCTTATTATCATTGTTGTTTCGTTTCGTTTTGCAAGGACTTGCCATAATAAGTGTTTTTATACGCTTATCAGACTTGGAGCTTCACGGCTTCGAGTTTGTGCGGACCTTCTCACGTCTCGCCTCCACATTTTTGGGAAGCGGGGCGTGACAGGTTTTAGTGGTGGCCCATGCAGGTCCATTTGCAAATGCGAACTATCGGAACAACAATAATAATTATAGAATGTCCATTAAATAAATTAGAACATCCAAGTTATAAGCCCGGAGTCTAGGTTTTTAGCGTTCCTATGTCTTAGGTGGCTAGTAGGCGTGTTAGAGCACCTGTCCCAGCTTGATAGGAAATCCATTAGGTCAGGACTATAGTGAGACTTAGTTAGAAGTTTGTGCTTGCTAGTTAGGGATCCTTGATTGTTAGTTAGACTCCATGCTAGTGATCGCTATGATAGTCTTAAGAGTTACCTTAGTGGTTCCTGTCTAGCCCTGACCATGATAGATTCCTAGGATTTCTTTAGCCGTTCGCTTGGGTTCATCGATTTCGGACCCAGCTGGACTCATTTCATCGCTGTCTAGCCCTAGAGAGTCTTAGCGCTTAGTTCCAAAATCCTTGGTTGGTTGACCGTAGGAGTTTCCGTAGATTTTCCTAAGTCATAACCTAGGCGTATTTATGTTTTGATCATCTGACCAAATCCCTTGGCCTTTAGTTAACCCGATGATTAGAACCCCCCCCCCCTTGATTCAATCTTTCCTGGTCACTACACTTTGGTGTTACTGACCGTAGATCTTCATCATGGTTTTCTTGCATTGTGATTTAGGTGCATGCCTCACACAACCACATTCATTGCCCTTGATTCACATGATCCCCTCCTTACTATTATCGTTGACCCTTCAAATCTTTCCCGTTGCAAATCTTGATTCTTCCAAAGTCGTTTTCAAATTTTCCCTTATTAAAAGTTTCCACTTGATTTTAAACTTTGTTTTAAACCTTCTTTCAATATATTTCCATTACTTCCATTTGAGCTAAAAGTCATTCTTAGATTTGAAGACTTTTGGTCGTAATTTTAAATTACTATATGGTAACTATCCTTCTAACATATATCGTCCGCACTTGATTTTAAACTTTAGTACTATTTCGATAATTCGATATACCACCTTTTCTACTATTGCGAAATTCATTTTAGCTATTTACCATACGTACTTTAAAATACTTCTTTCAAGATAAATAGAACTCCAATTAATTTATAAATATATACTAATTACAAGTTTGTCGTACCCGTACTTCAAGTCTTTTACCAACCTATTCTTGCGGCAAATCCTTGTTTCCCCTAAAAGTATTTTCGATGTTCCTCTTTCGCTAAGTTTGAATTTGCTCGCGAACTTTTAATGCATATATTAGGTTTCGTACTCTTTCGCGACTTAAATTTATTTGTTCTTTTAAACATCGAAACTTTTGTCGAGATTTTTGATTATTAGTTTATAATATTCTTCAGCCTATATTTTCATATCGATATAAATGACTTGCCTCTTTTCATATACCAATTTTCTTCTGAACCGTACTTTTGTTTTTTCCTAACCTGAATTATAAATTTCTTTTCTTACTTATGCCATTAAAACTTATTCGAATACCGCATCATGTTTGCTTCTTATATGCCTTTCAAGTCACATGGGACTTCAGCTTTCAGCGAGTCGATTTTATGCTCAACTTTTTCCATAGTTCAGATTTTTGTAAAATTACTTTTCGAAACCCTTTCCTGATTTAGACCTCCAAAATTCGGTTTCAAAGTTTATTACCAATGTAATAATCCTATATATGTATATATTTTTCCCCCACTTACTTCCATACCACTAAGATGTTATTATCTTTCCATTCGTCATACATATTTCTAAAAATGATTTCTAAAGTAGAACTTCAATTAATTTTATATATCAGTACTACGACCGTTATGCTCCTCGTTTCCCCTATTTCAGATTTTTGTAAAAATCATTATTTCATAACCTTTTCTGATCTAGACCCTCCATAAATTTGATTTTTAAGTTTCGCTACAAATTTTGATAATACTACTAATAAGCTATTGTTATCTTTCCGTTCACCCTACATGCCCTTAGAAGAATTTCTAACCTAAATGGAATTTCAATTATTTTTATATCAGCACCAGGCTCGTGGTGCTCGTATGTTAAGAGCTTTGTGTAAAACAGTCTCTTTTTGGCAAATCCTGATTCCTCTGAAAAGTAGTTTCAATATTGATTACTTTAAATTTTCCCTGGCTTAAGGATTTTGAAAGCATTCAATCTGAGTTTAAACTTTTTTTTCAAGTAATTTCATTTCCAACTTTGCGAACGTTATTAAGTTACTACCGTGTGATATTTTCTAAACTACGACCTCAAAATTCGTGTGAATGATTCACCTTCTTTTAATGACCTTACGTGAGCCAATGAACCGTTTTCTCCTATTATGTATATCCGACTCAAACTTATTTCAAACAATTTGTTTTGTCGACCTCTAAATATTTTATACGGAAAAGGACTCCAACTTTGAAGTGTGGCAGTTTTCAAACTTTTCGTATTTTAGAATATGTTATTTACGCTATTTTCCATGTGTCCTAATGGAGCATCATTACATCATTACACAACCATTTTCATGCTTTTCGATCCTTCTATTCGTTACGCTCTTGATTTCAATTTCTTTTCTTTTGTCTAGCCAATAGAGCTTGTCGTCGCTGTGTCGACCTTAATATAGTTTGGTGGGCCCCATTGGTGTAATTTGATGTGTCGTCGTAGTGTATTTAATTTCATGGTGCATATGAAGTTGGATGTGTGTTGGTATTGGTATATTGTGTGAAGGTAGCTATGTACTAGCTGCATGAGTGTAAGTGTGATAAACATATGATAGTAGGATTATAATTGTTTGATTGGTGTTACTTGTTTTTATGAGATGTCGTATGCGTGTATACTATGAGGTATGCCCGACTACTGCATATCTTAACTAATGTATGAAGTAAATGTATTGATGTACCAATTATAGGTGGATGGATATGGTATGAATATGTACGATGCTTGGGTGTGACTATAGGTAAATACTTTTACTAGGGAGAGTACTGTAATTATAGGTGTGCTGATGTTTGTAATAATATCATGATATATGAAGTGATTGAAATATGTGATATTACCTGGTTAGATATTAAGGGTGTTTGACATTTAGATATGTATGTGGTTATGTTGGTAGGCGTGTATGCATTAGCTAGAGTTGGCATATATATATGGATGCTATGTTACGTATATGGAATTATTCCGCTATGATTTTGAGTCTCACTCAAGCTTGAGTGGGTACACTCTATGTACATTGGTGTATTGTATGTGGTTGGTGTATAGTGATGGATGATGTATGTATAATGTTTGGATTGTTTGTGCCTGGTTGTGTTACGCACACGACTGTGGGTGGCTATACCAATATATAGTTATGTGAGTTGGTCTTGTGGTGTAGTTTATTCACTAAGGATTTGGTTGCGTGAATATGTGTGCGCTAGTTAAACTAGGTGTGTAGATGTGCTGAGCATATAGTGGTGTGATTGGTATATATATGAATGAAATATTAGCGTGTGTGGGTGTGCACCATGCACGGGTAAGTATGTGATAGTTATAGGAATTGGTGACTATGGTATGTGTGGTGTGACGTGATTATAGCTATAGGACTATATATGGAGTGATAATATGATGAAATGTGTGCATGCATTTGAATGACTATAAATTGTGAAATTATAATGATTGTGAATGTATATTAGATATAGTGAACTTGTTTTAAAAATCGTATGGTGTGAGTTCGCATGTTGATTGTTTGGCGCATACTAGGAGATATATGGACTAGTGTACTCTTATTGTCTTGTCCATAGGTAGTTACCTATACGTGTAGATTCCGATGGTATTTTCTAGTGTGAAATTATTTTCAAATAAGTAAGAGACTTGGTTATTTTCATATAGTGTGTAATAAGTGTTTTATAGTTATATGGAATATACTTGCCTATATGAATGATTTGAATACGTGAATGGAGTTGTTTGATTATAATAAGTATAAGTGTACTATGTGCGTGAATATATATTTACTTCCGTGGTGTTAATAATTGACTACCTAGAGTATATATATATAAGCACTTGAAATGAATGTACTTGGTTGAAATTGTGATGTGATATTGATTGAGGGTAGTTACTAGGGTGACTAGATATAGCTATAGTTAGAAAGTCCGAGGACGGACTTTATTCTAAGGTGGGTAGGATGTAACGACTGGTTTTCATGTAATTGGATTATCTATATTAAAATATATGCTTGGTGGATTTTCTCCTTGGATGGTGGTTTTCGTCGCCATAGCTTTCACTTTCGATCGTTTAGTCGTGATGTTCTAGCTTCTTCCTTCGATCGTCAATTTCGGAGTAAGTCATTCGTGACGAGCTTCAAATCACTCATATCTTAGAGTATAAATCGATCCTAGAAGCCATAGAAATCTTCCCGAAGCTTCGCGCTTCGAATCGGCACTTTTCGTGCATGTTAGTTGGTTCAAGAAGATCGACCGACCGACTAGATTCCAATTTAGTCGGTCAGGAAATCAACTGGAACCGACTAGTTCATTCAATCAATTATTCAGGAGCTACTGTTTACTCTTAGTCGGTCTAAGAACAACCATCGACCGACTAGATGCTAAACTAGTCGGTCAGGAATGCTTCTCAGACCGACTAACTCTCATTTCCATGACCTCTCTCAGAATTCAGCCTTTAGTCGGTCAATGAACACTCACCGACCGACTAGTTCTCAAACTAGTCGGTTGACAAGTCTTCACAGACCGACTAACTCATAGTCCAGTTTTCCTGAGCGAGCTACTGTTTACTCTTAGTCGGTCCATGTTGAACGACCGACCGACTAGATCCTCAACTAGTCAGTCACCAATCCTTCCTTGACCGACTAATCAGCCCAGGAAACCCTAGTTTGCCCTAGCCGCCACACGATTTTCTATATAAACCCCCAATCGTTTTCTTCTCTTCCCTCTCTTCTCCTGAACCTCCTCCTTCCCCAAATCATCCCCCTTCATCCCCAAACCCTTCCTCATTCATCCCAAGCTCATCCATCATCATCCAAACCCTCATTTCACCTATCCTACCTCTCCTCAACCTCAAACCCTCATCAAATCCCCAAAAGCCTCATCCAAACCCATTTCTCCAGGTTTTCCCTCATTTCCAGATCTGAGTGGTAGTTCTCCCGGATCGTTCATCCGTTGTCGTGGTTGCTCGGCGTTGATCTTCCGCTTCCATTCGGGTAGTGTTCTTCCTTTAATATTCTCTTAACCCCCATTATGATTTGTGAAACCCTAATAATAATGGATGTTGTTTGATGATTGTTTCTCCATGACAGCGATTCCCTTCCCCGTAGATTAGCGTTCGTGAGACGAACCTTCATGATCATCATCCCCGGTGTAGGCAAGTGAAACTTGCATCCTTTGATTTGGGCCATGTCTTAGGCCATTTCCTTGTTTTAGCGTAAAAGAGACTAGACGGTGAAAGGATAGCCGTCTAGACGCCATTGACCTAGCTTGACAACGAAGCTCGGTCCGTCACCCCTATCATGCTGGTATGTCATGTTTAATTACAATTAACGGTACGCGAATATTGTTCATGTCATTGCATACATCGATTATTCATCGTGAATGTGTAGCTCACGCTACAAAACTGATAGTTCCTGGCTCGTGACCAGAAGCGAGCATAATGAGTTGCTAACCCCAACGCTCGATATTGAGGCTAGGTGTCCCCTACGCCATACTTGTGTTTCCTGGCTCGTGACCAGAAGCGAGCCCTGTAGTTGCTAACCCCAACGCTCGATATCGAATTGTGAATTAAGAAACAAGCTCCCGTGCGAGGCAACCCTAGCTCACTTGCTGGGCTCATTTGCAGGGACCCTGGCTTGTTTACGTGTGGGATGGGGTAAGGGTTAAGCGGTCATTCAACTGGGGGTCTACCTGATCAGCAACTGCAGTTGTAAGACGTAAACTCTGGGGTGGGGTAGTGTTTAGTGCCGATCAGTGTGAATGATGTACCATTCAGCTGAAGGGCGTAAACATCTACAAACAACAGTGAAACGTGAATAGTGTTTAGTGCCGATCGGTGTGAATGATGTACCATTCAGCTGAAGGGCGTAAACATCTACAAAACATCGTGAATTGATTGAGATTGTTAGTAGCTTGGCTACTCTTGTCCTGTCCCGATACTTGTTCTATCGTACTTACTGTTCACCATGTCTTAATTGTGCACTCATGTTATAACTGCCATGTCATGCATACTATAACTGCTAGGTTGCTAGTTTACCTTCCTTTCAGTTTCCTTGCTCAAGTCTTTTCAGACTTGCTGACATGTGCCCCTTTCTCTTTGGGTGTCGCATGTTAGTTGCCGAGCCAGAGCTTGTTGCAGAGGACGTTGTGTTTGCTGAGGAGGAGTCTTGTGGACACCGGTGACTTGTTGAGTTTCCCTTTATGTTTTAGGATTCCTGTTAGTTGTCGGTGCGTGGCACCCTTGTATGTATGTTATTCCTTGTTGGCCATGTTTAGGCCTTAGACTCTTTTTCCTTTAGCCTGGTGGCTTTTCTGCGATATTGTAATTTGTTTATGGACATTTGGAGATTCAATGAAATGTCGTCTCATTTCCTTATTATCATTGTTGTTTCGTTTCGTTTTGCAAGGACTTGCCATAATAAGTGTTTTTATACGCTTATCAGACTTGGAGCTTCACGGCTTTGAGTTTGTGCGGACCTTCTCACGTCTCGCCTCCACATTTTTGGGAAGCGGGGCGTGACAGAGAGTGATCCGTTGTACGGATAACCTGCGGATAATAGGGCACTCTCCAAGATAGAGAGGGTGATCCATTGTACAGATTCACAACCTGCGGATAATAGGGCACTCTCCAAGATAGAGAGAGTGATCCCTTGTATGTATAACCTGTGGGTAATAGTGCACTCTCCATGATAGAGAGAGTGATCCCTTATACGGACTTGTCTTGAGCACTAGGGTGGAGTAGGGTTGAGCGGTCTGTAACGACTGCTTTTCATGAATCTGGATATAATATAATATAATATATGTTTTGGTGAATTTTCTCCTCTTGTGTGGTTTTCGTCTCTGTAGATTTCATTTTTGATCGATTCGTCGTGTTTTCTCGCTTCTTCCTTAGGATTGTCGATTTCGAAGTATGTCATTCGTGACGGACTTCATAACGGTCGTATCTTACTATTAGATCAAGCCTAGGAGTCTTAGGAATCGATCCCGGGGCCCCGCGCTCCGTATCGGAACTTTTCTGTGCTCATTAGCCGGTATAAGAAGGGGCACCGACCGACTAGATGACGATCCAGTCGGTCGGCAATCCTTCTTGGACCGACTAGTTAGCTTTCTAAATTTCTCAGGAGTTACTGTTTACCGTTAGTCGGTCTAAGAACGTTGGTTGACCGACTAGGTTGCAAACTAGTCGGTCAGCAATGCTTCTTGAACCGACTAACTCATCATATTATTTTTGTATCAGTTACTGTTTACTCTTAGTCGGTCTAAGAACGTTTATCGACCGACTAGATGTTAAACTAGTCGGTCAGTACTTGTTCATGGACCGACTAACTCTAAATCCTATTTTCGTTCAGGAGTTACTGTTTACACTTAGTCGGTCTGAGTTGGTCGACCGACCGACTAGTTGCCAAACTAGTCGGTCAGTGGTTGTTCTTTGACCGACTAACCAGTGTTAAAACCCTAATTTCTGGGCAGCCGCCAGCCTAGCCTATTTAAACCCAACCCAAACGTTTTCTTCTCCCTCAACACGATCCAAAACCCTAAAATATTCCCCCTTGAGCCCCCATCTTCCTCCAAGCTTCAATCCTTCATTCCAAGCCCTAAATCCATCATCCAATCCGTCCATTCACTCTATCTACCACCCATCTTCTCCAAAATCTCACCAAATCCATCAAAATCCCCAAAATCCCCCAAAACCCTAGTTTCCTCAAACTTCACCATTGGCTTCCAGATCTGGTCCTAGGGTTCCCCGGAGTGTTTCTTCCGCCTCCTCTCGGTAAGAAATCGATCTACCGTTGTTTTCTTATCCTATTGTAATTTTTATGAAACCCTAATAAAATATTTGTGTTTTGATGATTGTTCCCCATAACAGCGATTCCCCGTAAGCTAGCATCCGCGGAAACGAACTTTCGTAACCATTATCCCCGGTGATAGGCAAGTGAAACTTGCATTTCTTGGTTTAGGCCATGTCTTATGCCATTTCCCTTGCTTTAGCGTAAAAGAGACTAAACGGTGAAAGGATAGCCGTTTAGACGCCATTGACCTAGCTTGACAACGAAGCTTGGTCCGTCACTCTCACCATGCTCATATGTCACGTTTAAATTCCATTAACGGTACGCAATTATCTGTTCATGGCATTGCATAGTGATTATTTATCGTGATTGCGTAGCACACGCTACAATCCCATGTTTCCTGGCTCGTGTTCCAGAAGCGAGCCCTGTAGTTGGAAACCCCAACGCTCGTCACATGTGGGTGGGGTAAGAGATAAGCGGACTGAGCCCGAGAGGCTTGATCAGCCACTCCGGCCAGCAGGTGACATCTCTAGTGTTTAAGTGATTGATAGTGATAGAGATAAACGAGCTGGCCAGTAAGTGGACTCTCTATGCACTAAGTGTTCAGTGTTAAGTGCTAAGTGTTAAGTGTTAAGTGTTAAGTGATAAGTGATTAGTGATTAGTGATTAGTGAATTGGTAGCTTTTGCTACACCGTGCTTGCTTGTCACTCTTTTAAACTGTTGCATCATATTCAACTGTCATGCCATTGTTCAACAATTAAATGCTAGGTTGTTAGTCACTTACATTTTCCTTGCCCAAGTCTTTTAGACTTGCTGACATGTGCCCCTTTCTCTTTTGGGTGACGCATGTTAGACCTTGAGCTTGAGTTGCTCGCTGAGGGTGAGGTGTTTGCGGACGCCGAGCTTGCGCCCGTGTTGGACGGGGAGGACGTGGACACTGGGGACCAGTCCTAGTGTCTCCGTTGTGTTTTATTTTTGTTAGACAGTTGTTTTGTTATCGGTGCGTGGCACCTATACTTATTTATGTCGTTGCTTTTGTTTGGCCTTGTTCTGGGCCCTTAGACTCTTCCTTTCAGCCTGGTGGCTTTTCTGTGATGTTGAATATTTTATGGACAAA
This sequence comes from Scilla litardierei, assembly GCA_030789695.1. NCBI lineage: Eukaryota > Viridiplantae > Streptophyta > Magnoliopsida > Asparagales > Asparagaceae > Scilla > Scilla litardierei. Next base: position 224,722,791 of record CM061141.1, on the reverse strand, counting down.
CTTTGGGATTGGTGTTTCTTATCCGTCTCTTATTATTATTGTTGTTGTTTCGATTGCAATTACAGGGACCTGTTTATACTAAATTGACGCTTATCGGGTTTGGGGCTTCACCGCTCCACTCCCGTGCGGACCTTTTCACATCTCGCCTCCATTTTAGGGAAGCGGGTCGTGACAGGTTTTAGTGGTGGCCTATGCAGGTCCTCTGTAACTGCAATTATCGGGATAGCGATAATAATGCAAGATTGTCCAACAAATAATTTCGACCTCTGAGCCCTAAGCTATGAGTCTAATTGTTTCGTTTTCTGCGTCATTAGATGGCAGGAAGGCGGATCACCCGTGGTGGTGGTAGTGGTGCGCCCCCTCATGACGAGGAGCCTGAGCGGGAGCCCACTAATGGGGAGATGATGAGGATGATGATGCAGATGATGCAGGTTCAGCAGGGTGTGCTTCTGCAGGTGCAGAATGCTCCGGTGACTCGAGCTGCTCGGGTGGTGGAAGCCCCTCGCCCTGAGCCCGGGGCGAAGCAGTTCAGAGAGCTGGGTCCTGCATATTTTGATGGAACCGAAGGTCCGCTAGCTGCTGATGAATGGATGAGGAATATTGAGGACAATCTGAAGATGTCCAAGGTCAACGAAGTTAGTTGGGTTGACTTGGTGAAGCACCAGCTGAAGGATAATGCTCGGAATTGGTGGGATGCTGAAGAGAAGATGTTGGTGGAGCCGATCGTCTGGGCTACCTTCAAGGCCAGATTTGATGGTGAGTTCTTCCCGAAGGCTGCCAGGGAAGAGATGCTGCAGCGTTTTATCGATCTGAAGCAGGGGAACTCGTCGGTGGACATGTACCACCAGGAGTTCATGAGGCTAAGTCGGTTTGTGCCGAAGATGGTGCAGGACGCTGAGGAGAGAGCTCAGAGGTTTCTGCAGGGGCTTGCTTCAGAGCTCCAGAGCTTCGTGACCTCTTCTGACCGGGAATCTTATCAGAAGGTTTTGGTCGCTGCCAAGAGGCAGGAGCTGCTTGTGAACCAGAGGAAGGGGTCTGTTGTTGGTACTGGGAAGAGGCCTGTGGAGCAGGCGAGAGCTGTGGTTAGGCCTGGATTCAGGCCGAACCCGCCTGTTCAGTTTAAGAGGCCAGGAGGGCCCGTTCGGAGGACTTGCAATTTCTGTGGCAAGGAGGGCCATATCAAGGAATCATGTAGGAAGTTCTTGGGGCAATGTATTATCTGTGGAGATCCCACCCATGCTATCCGGGAGTGCCCGAGGTTGAGGCAACCTTGGAGGACACCTATTGCTGCCCCGCCGTTGCAGCAGAGAGCCCCGGTGCCCGCTGGTCGTGGGGTGCCCCTCGTTCCGCAGGGGCAGGCTTTTCGGCAGGCCGCTCCGCCGAGGAGGCAGGCATTCCTGATGACTGAGGAGGAGGTTTTGGCCATGGATGAGGTCATTGCAGGTAACTTTCGATCTAGATTGTTCCTTCTTTAATTAATTGATTGTTAAATTATGTGAATGCTTGTGTATGGTGTTGCTAGAGTAAGATTTGATTGATTAGACTGTTTGTTAGGTGTGGTTTTGGTTTGCACTTTCCCTGCCCGAGTCCTCTTTGACTCAGGTGCGTCGATGTGCATTTTGGCCCAGAGCTTCGTGGAGAAGCATTCCTTGTCGACGTCCCCTCTCTCCAAGAGTTGGAACATCGTTACAGGGAATGGAGTAGTCACGGTGCATCGTGGATGCAGTCCTTGCTCTGTGGTGGTTTGTGGACATGAGCTTTATGCTGATTTTATTGTCCACAACATCACCAACTACGATGCGGTCTTTGGGATGGATTGGCTTGCGAGCTTCTATGCTACGATCGACTGCAGGAGGAAGAAGGTGGTGTTCGAGATTCCCGGACATCCAGTATTTGAGTTCAGTCGTGGTAGCAGTTCGCTTGGTCCTGTCAGATTTCGGGCCAGGCCGGTGGAGGCTGTAGCTATGCAGATGGAGCTGGAGTGGCCAGCTGTGGTGCGAGATTTTGGCGACGTCTTCCCCAAGGAGATGTCTGGGTTGCCGCCTGATCGAGCTCTGGAATTTTCTATTGATCTCGTTCCAGGTGCGCAGCCGATTTCGAAGGCGCCGTATCGTATGGCACCTGCAGAATTGGAAGAGTTGCGGAAGCAGTTGGATGAGCTGTTGCAGAAAGGTTATATTAATCCTAGTGTGTCTCCGTGGGGAGCACCGGTGTTGCTGGTTAAGAAGAAGGATGGTTCGTGTCGCATGTGCGTGGACTATCGGGTATTGAATGCGGTGACCATTAAGAATAAATACCCGTTGCCTCGCATCGATGATATTTTTGATCAGCTTGGAGGTTCGAGGGTGTTTTCTAAATTGGATTTGAGGAGTGGTTACCATCAGTTGAAGGTGATGAGGGATGATGTTCCGAACACAGCGTTCAGGACGAAGTATGGACACTATGAGTTTGTGGTTATGCCTTTCGGCGTAACTAACGCGCCCGCAGTTTTCATGAATCTGATGAACCTGATTTTCTACGACTTTTTGGATAAGTTTGTCGTTATCTTTATCGACGACATTCTGATCTATTCGAAGTCGGAGGAGGAGCATGCATTGCACTTGAGGACGGTGTTGGAGATTTTGAGGAAGCATCGTTTGTATGCTAAGTTTTCGAAGTGCGAGTTTTGGCTGGATCGAGTTGCTTTTCTGGGGCATGTGGTGACTGGAGATGGTATATCTGTGGATCCCGAGAAGATTCGGGCCATCAGGGAATGGCCTGTTCCGTCGTCTGCATCTGAGATTCGGAGTTTCCTTGGACTTGCTGGTTACTATCGGCGATTCATTAGGATTTTTCCCGTATTGCTGAAACGATGACCAGATTGACGAGGAAGGATGTCGCTTTTGTTTGGTCGGGTGATTGTGAGAATGCTTTTGGTATTCTGAAGGAGAGGTTGACGAGTGCCCCTATTCTTGTTGTGCCTGATCGCAGCGGTGGATTTGAGATCTTTTGCGATGCTTCTGGCAAGGGTCTCGGTTGTGTGTTGCATCAGCACGGGCATGTTGTGGCGTATGCGTCTCGTCAGCTTATGGTTCATGAGAAGAACTATCCGACGCATGATTTGGAGTTGGCTGCCGTTGTGTTTGCTCTTAAGATTTGGAGGCACTTCTTGCTGAGTGAGAAAGTGAAGATTTTCACCGATCACAAAAGCTTGAAGTACATTTTCACTCAGAAGGAGCTCAACATGCGACAGCGTCGATGGTTGGAGCTTATGGCGGATTATGATATTGATTTGCAGTTTCACCCTGGCAAGGTGAATGTGGTTCCGGATGCTTTGAGTAGGCTTCCAGCGGTGATGATTTTGACCTCGCAGTGGAGATTGCAGCAGGATTTTTGTGAGTCTGGCATGGAGATTGTTCTTTCTGGAGAGGCTTCTTTGTTGATGTACATGCAGGTACAGTCGACGATCGTGGATCGGATTAAGGCTGGCCAGGCTGAGGATCCGAAGCTGGCGAAGATTCGGGAGCAGGTGGAAGCCGGTCTGCGGACTGACTTTTTGATTCATGAGGATGGCTCGCTGAGGTTTGGAGCCAGGTTGTGTGTGCCAGCTGGGAATATTAGAGAGGAGCTGATGGTGGAGGCACACAGTTCGCCGTATTCTGTGCATCTCGGTGGCACCAAGATGTACCAGGATCTTCGTCTGAATTATTGGTGGCATGGTATGAAGAGGAGCGTGGCTCGGAGTGTAGCCAAGTGCTTGGTTTGCCAGCAAGTGAAGGCGGAGCATCAGCGTACGGCCGGGTTGCTACAACCGCTTCCGATTCCGGAGTGGAAGTGGCAGCACATCACTATGGACTTCGTGACTGGACTACCTCGGAGTCCGAAGCAGAATGACGCGATTTGGGTGATCGTAGATCGATTGACCAAATCTGCGCACTTTATTCCGTTCCGAGTGGGGCAGTCCACTGAGGCGCTAGCGAGGAGATATATGGAGGTAAAATTCTTTTACTCTCCGTTCTATTTCCTTCTTCCTAGTTTGGATAGTGATGTAACATGAATCGTGCAGGAAGTTGTGCGACTTCATGGAGTCCCCGTGAGTATCGTGTCTGACAGAGACACGAGGTTCACGTCTCAGTTCTGGCAGAGTTTGCAGAAGAGCTTGGGTACGCGTCTGAGTTTCAGCACGGCGTACCATCCGCAGACGGATGGCCAGTCCGAGAGGACGATTCAGATTTTGGAAGACATGATGAGGGCGTGCATGTTGGATTTCAAGGGTTCGTGGGAGGACCATCTACACTTGGTCGAGTTCTCTTACAACAACAGCTTCCAGGCGAGTATTGGCATGTCGCCATTTGCCGCTCTTTATGGGAGGAAATGTCGATCGCCATTGAGTTGGGACGATGTTGGTGATCGGGAGTTGTTGGGACCTGAAATGATCGTGGAGGCCGTGGATATCGTCAGGAATATTCGGGAAAGGTTGAGGATTGCTCAGGACCGTTTTAAGCATTGGGCGGATGCTAAACGTCGTCCTTTGGAGTTTCAGCCGGGCGACCATGTGTTCTTGAAGATTTCCCCGAATCGCGGTGTTATTCGTTTTGGGAAGCGTGGGAAGTTGAGCCCGCGATACATTGGACCGTTTGACGTTTTGGAGAGGGTTGGCGAGGTAGCTTATCGCTTGGCCTTGTCGCCGTCTTTGGAAGGAGTTCACGATGTTTTCCATGTGTCGCAGCTTCGTCGATACATTAGCGACCCGTCTCATGCGGTGGATTTTTCGGAGATTACCGTTCGCCCCGATATGACGTATGACCAGCATCCAGTGCAGATTCTGGACAGGCGTCAGAAATCGCTTCGAAACAAGGTTGTCAATCTTGTGAGGGTGATGTGGCGACACGGTTCACCTGGAGAGTCTACTTGGGAGAATGAGGATGAGATGCGAGAGCGTTTCCCACTTTTGTTTCCGGACTCGTGAGTTTTTGGAAATTCCGAGGACGGAATTTTTCTTAAGTTGGGGAGGATGTAACGACTGCTTTTCATGAATCTGGATATAATATAATATAATATATGTTTTGGTGAATTTTCTCCTCTTGTGTGGTTTTCGTCTCCGTAGATTTCATTTTCGATCGATTCGTCGTGTTTTCTCGCTTCTTCCTTAGGATTGTCGATTTCGAAGTATGTCATTCGTGACGGACTTCATAACGGTCGTATCTTACTATTAGATCAAGCCTAGGAGTCTTAGGAATCGATCCCGGGGCCCCGCGCTCCGTATCGGAACTTTTCTGTGCTCATTAGCCGGTATGAGAAGGGGCACCGACCGACTAGATGACGATCCAGTCGGTCGGCAATCCTTCTTGGACCGACTAGTTAGCTTTCTAAATTTCTCAGGAGTTACTGTTTACCGTTAGTCGGTCTAAGAACGTTGGTTGACCGACTAGGTTGCAAACTAGTCGGTCAGCAATGCTTCTTGAACCGACTAACTCATCATATTATTTTTGTATCAGTTACTGTTTACTCTTAGTCGGTCTAAGAACGTTTATCGACCGACTAGATGTTAAACTAGTCGGTCAGTACTTGTTCATGGACCGACTAACTCTAAATCCTATTTTCGTTCAGGAGTTACTGTTTACACTTAGTCGGTCTGAGTTGGTCGACCGACCGACTAGTTGCCAAACTAGTCGGTCAGTGGTTGTTCTTTGACCGACTAACCAGTGTTAAAACCCTAATTTCTGGGCAGCCGCCAGCCTAGCCTATTTAAACCCAACCCAAACGTTTTCTTCTCCCTCAACACGATCCAAAACCCTAAAATATTCCCCCTTGAGCCCCCATCTTCCTCCAAGCTTCAATCCTTCATTCCAAGCCCTAAATCCATCATCCAATCCGTCCATTCACTCTATCTACCACCCATCTTCTCCAAAATCTCACCAAATCCATCAAAATCCCCAAAATCCCCCAAAACCCCCCAAAACCCTAGTTTCCTCAAACTTCACCATTGGCTTCCAGATCTGGTCCTAGGGTTCCCCGGAGTGTTTCTTCCGCCTCCTCTCGGTAAGAAATCGATCTACCGTTGTTTTCTTATCATATTGTAATTTTTATGAAACCCTAATAAAATATTTGTGTTTTGATGATTGTTCCCCATAATAGCGATTCCCCGTAAGCTAGCATCCGCGGAAACGAACTTTCGTAACCATTATCCCCGATGATAGGCAAGTGAAACTTGCATTTCTTGGTTTAGGCCATGTCTTAGGCCATTTCCCTTGCTTTAGCGTAAAAGAGACTAAACGGTGAAAGGATAGCCGTTTAGACGCCATTGACCTAGCTTGACAACGAAGCTTGGTCCGTCACTCTCACCATGCTCATATGTCATGTTTAAATTCCATTAACGGTACGCAATTATCTGTTCATGGCATTGCATAGTGATTATTTATCGTGATTGCGTAGCACACGCTACAATCCCATGTTTCCTGGCTCGTGTTCCAGAAGCGAGCCATGTAGTTGGAAACCCCAACGCTCGAATGTCAACACACACTTATTTTCCTGGCTCGTGACCAGAAGCGAGCATAATGAGTTGGAAACCCCAACGCTCGTCACATGTGGGTGGGGTAAGAGATAAGCGGACTGAGCCCGAGAGGCTTGATCAGCCACTCCGGCCAGCAGGTGACATCTCTAGTGTTTAAGTGATTGATAGTGATAGAGATAAACGAGCTGGCCAGTAAGTGGACTCTCTATGCACTAAGTGTTCAGTGTTAAGTGCTAAGTGTTAAGTGATAAGTGATAAGTGATAAGTGATAAGTGATTAGTGAATTGGTATCTTTTGCTACACCGTGCTTGCTTGTCACTCTTTTAAACTGTTGCATCATATTCAACTGTCATGCCATTGTTCAACAATTAAATGCTAGGTTGTTAGTCACTTACAGTTTCCTTGCCCAAGTCTTTTAGACTTGCTGACATGTGCCCTTTTCTCTTTTGGGTGACGCATGTTAGACCTTGAGCCTGAGTTGCTCGCTGAGGGTGAGGTGTTTGCGGACGCCGAGCTTGCGCCCGTGTTGGACGGGGAGGACGTGGACACTGGGGACTAGTCCTAGTGTCTCCGTTGTGTTTTATTTTTGTTAGACAGTTGTTTTGTTATCGGTGTATGGCACCTATACTTATTTATGTCGTTGCTTTTGTTTGGCCTTGTTCTGGGCCCTTAGACTCTTCCTTTCAGCCTGGTGGCTTTTCTGTGATGTTGAATATTTTGTGGACAAACTTTGGGATTGGTGTTTCTTATCCGTCTCTTATTATTATTGTTGTTGTTTCGATTGCAATTACAGGGACCTGCTTATACTAAATTGACGCTTATCGGGTTTGGGGCTTCACCGCTCCACTCCCGTGCGGACCTTTTCACGTCTCGCCTCCATTTTAGGGAAGCGGGTCGTGACACGGTCGCATGGTTTAGAGGGTTTGATCCCCCTCTAACCATAAGGTGTGAACCCTCGTGACACACACGGTCTTGTCATGTCTTGTCTTGTAGCCAGTAGCACACGCTATGGCCATTACCATGCCACGTTTACTTTCTTGCACTGTTTTTTTCCTTTCGTGTCATGCCTATATAAATTTTCATGCTCATTGCTTTACATTTAAAATGCTGTAGAAATGCCATGCTAGTAGTTCCTTACTTTGCCATGTTTTAAATTTCCATGTTTAAACTATGAGGAGACCTTGTATAAAATCTTTAATGCTTCATAATTTATTACCATTCGTACACCTTGCATTGGGTTTCTCACTTTCACTTATAGACCCTTGCTGACATACATTCGTTGTTTTTGGAATGTGTGTCAGATCATCAGCCTGGTTACCAGGAGGACTTATTAAAGATAGTTGAGCCATAGGACCAGGAGTTGTTGAATCAGTGAACCATCATTGTATTCTTTTACCTTTGGTGTATGTGTTAAAAGACCCACTCTTCCTTTCCTTCATTGTTGTAATTTAGTTTGAGATGTTGAGATTATAATAATAAAAATACTTTTGCTTATCTGTGCTGTTTCTGAGTATACATGCAAGTACCTGCAAAGTTTTCACACAGACGCTTATTGTCTTAAGTTAAGGAGGAAAGAAAAGAAAAAGTACTTCCTCCTTACTTGCACATACGGACATCCTCGCATCCTCGCTCCCAAGCATAATGGAAAGCGGGGCGTGACAGTAAAGTCCTGAGACTTAATGCAAGGTTAAAGGAGTATCGAAATGAGGATCTCGATCATGGAGAATTGTTTGACCGTTAGTAGCATAAGTCTAAAGCCGTTCATGGTCGTAGATGTTTCAAGTAAAGGATATCAAAACATCGGATAGACCATTGTGTCTTTGTCTTCACCATGGAGTGGTGACGATGATCTCGTGGTCATTCGACTTAGCAAAGTCGGAGACGAGACAAATGTGCTCATTGGATAATGCGTTCATTGAACGACCCAATGAGAATTATCACATGGTTAACATAACAAATCTATCAGTGATAAATCTCAGTGATGATAGTTTAGTTTGTCCTTAGACTTAAGGTCATTGTACGAACATGTACATGAACGTTGTCACTTGGATCTCTGACCTAGATTCGAGGTAAGGCCTGTCGAAAGGTCTTTAGTTGGGTGACACTTGAAGCGTGCGAGAAAAGTTATGACCAAGAAAGGATTCGTCTCTCCCATTATGGGAAGTTAGTGTTGGATGTGTTGGTTCGGTCTTTAGTGAAAACTTTGGCCAAATTATGCTGGAAGAAGTCCAACATTATTTGACTAAAGACCGATGGAGACTAACCAAGTTCAAGCTATTAGGGTTGACAGTTTGACAGTATCCTAGGCTTGACTAGTCGACATAGTTTTGACGAAGAGACTAATACTGCAGCACTCATCAAGGACACAGTCAAGATGGTCCCGACAATACTCATGTTAATGAGTTAACCACATAATTATGGTACCGAAGCAGGGAAGACACCTATTGCTCGTGGTCACTATCGTCTGGGCCCCACCTGTAGTAGGGTCAGGTTGTAGGGTCTCACACAGAGTGAGACCTTGGTCAAGTAATTGGTAGGATTAAGGGAGATAATGCATTGGATGCAAGGGGATTAATATGTCACAAAATGTTTGTGACAAAAGATTTAGAATATTTAGATGTAGGGATTTTGTATATGATGCAAAATAGAATTAGATATGTTATAAAAATTTTACTAGAATATTTCATTTAATAAACGCAAGGAAAAGGTTATCTAGATGACGGAAACGTCCCGGTCTAAACCCAGGTTCGAATGGCGTCCAAAACAGACTCCAAATGAAGAAGTTAGGGCCAAAACAGGGCACAAAAGGGGGGGGACCAGCCCAAATAGTTGGGCTGGGCACCCCAAGCTCAGCCCATAGGACATGGCCCGGTTTTTTTGGATAACTTTGGACTATCGTTTGAATGGTCAAACGAAATCGGATTGGATCGTCGTTTGTTTCAGCGCATTCACCGTTCAGTGCTTTTCGATTTGATAGGTAGTATCAATTGCAAAGCTCAACAGTGAGGGAGGAAAAAATCACTAAATATCGGCCTATGTAAAAAGCAAACTTTAATTGATTTTTTCACTCCAACATTTACTTCCACGTCGGATATGATGAGAAGGGGATGGGTCAGCCGCCTATATAAATAGGGGCCAACCCCCCTCCTTGAAACTCACACCGAGCTCCAGATCTGAGTAGCTCCATTAAACGTGAGTAAGCTCGGATCTAGGCTTAAATTAAATAATCTATCTTCTCCCTAATTCTTCCTTACTCCTGATCGGGCTCTTGTAAAGCTGCGAAGCAGTTCGGATCGGATCCAAAGTCTTGACTAAGGATCCACTCAAGGTGAAACTTTCTTTGGCGCGTGGTTGGCTTGGCAACAAGAGTGTAGCTCGCCTCGCGACGCGATTCGATTTGGGACATGGTTCGGCTCGGGAGAAGCAGCTCGGGGCGTCGCTTTGGAGTCACAGAAGTGTTGCTAAAAACGACGCTTCGCATTCTACAGAAACAAAGTGAAATGTATGTAGTTTAATGTTTATAATTGCAAATATTTTGATAGATCTATCCTTAGGGGTTGGGCGGACCCAAGCCCGGAATAGTAGAGATTCTGGCTAGGGTTAATTTCTTTACGGCTTGATTTAAAATTGTTTTAAATCTAATTTTCCGCTGCTTTTATGTTTTCATCGTGCGCCCGACTTAGGCCGGACGTCGATTTTATAGCCCTAAGGACCTAGAAACCCCTTCAGTGTGCATATCACGTGATCGTCTGACAACATTTTGATTGATACTGCTAACAAATTGGCATGCTCACTTTAACATCATTGGCGATGTGTGCAGGAAATGGATATAACCGTAAACGACGTCTAGAACATATATATTAGAATTCAAAGGAGCAAGAAGTAATGCACTAGACATGAACATTATTGGTAGAAAAGGGAGAAAGGACATGTCCTTCATGTAGCAAGAGACCAAATATCGATAGGTGACACCGCCTCCATCATAGCAATAAGGAAATGGACATGAAACCCAACCATAGCCATCGTAATCGTTTCCTTAATCTCTTGGCTAAGGCATGATTGAAGCATTTAGAGCATTGTAAGGACAAATTTTTTTAATGCAAGCATAATTGACCAAATTACTATAGCAATGTACACGGTAAAAAAGTTCAAATACATATTTGTAAGCCATTCCACCGATTAAGGGTTTCGCTCTGATATCATTGTAACGTTGTTAAGGCCCATCACATGGTGCCCTAGACTCGTCACATGATCCCCCATGAACTTGTTTTACAGCATCCCTCTCGACATCGCCCAACCCATCATAAGATCCACGTCTTATTGGGGCTTTGTACAGTAAGAGCGATTACTTCGGCTCAGCTCATAACCCGAGAACACATACTCAAGTATCAACAAGCTCTGATACCAATGTTGGATTTTGAGCAAGATTCCTTGGGGGTTTTCCATCGTCTAGCCCAAGGCTTAGCAGACGTGGAAGCAGAAGAAGAAGAAAAGAAATCATAAAAATGCTTTTATGAAAACGCCCTACGGAAAAAAATTCTCCTTTGCAAGACCTTTACTATTTAAGGAGAAGGGCGACCCTATCTCACAAATATAGATCTAATTAATTCTGCTATAAAATACAAAGCATAAAAGCATATCTTAAAAACTCTTCCTTAGGATGACGTCCCAAAGCGATCCAACGCCTTTATCAGGAGGCGACCACTTGCTCCAAAAAATTTCACCTTAACTAAATCCTTACCCCAAGTTTCGGATCTGATGAGAAATGGGTTGGTAGAACCTGAAAGGTAGCAAAGAGGAAAGAGAAAAAAATTTGGTAGCATTTACATCTAGGTTTGCTCACTTTAATTTCGGGTGAGCTCCCTTGATCTAGGCTTGGTGTAATTTAGGAGGAAGAGGGGCTCCCTATTTATCAAGGATGAGCCTTCAGAAGAGTATCACATCATATGTGGTACAAATAAACAGAATTCAAATTGACTTAAATTTGTCCCCTTTCGAGGACCAAATTTTGAACAATTAATTCTCCCTCTCTGTTAAGCTTCAGAATCAAAATAATATGTCATTTCAAAGAGAGTTAAATGGAGATCACATAGAAATAAACGATGCTCAATTCCGAGATCATTTGACCACTCAAACGATGCCCAAAGTTGAGCGCAGAACTGCCCAAAAGGCTGTATTGGAAGCGTAGCCCATGGGTCCCCACAGTGGGCCCCACCGCGCTACCGGGCACGCCCGAAAACGTGCGTGCGCCCACCCGTGGGTCAGGCGCCCGACTGGGGTTTGGCTTAGTGCCCACGACAGTCCCTTTTGGTCCCCCAATTTTGGGTCTAGGACATTCCTGGACTCCAGTTTAGGCATTTTCTAAGCTTTTCAAGACTCAATCTTTGCGTCAAATCATATGTGACTGAAATCCTCTTCAAAATTATTTACGACCATATAACTTTACATGCATCATATGTATTTTTCTCTTATTACTTGGATGAGGTCTCAGCTTGTGTGAGACCCTATAGCGTGACCCTACTACAGTAGGACTTATAGCCCCCTGACGACAGTGACCGTGAGTAGCAGGTGATATCCCTGGTTCAGTATCATCATTACGTGGTATGCCCCTTGACATAAACATTGTCGGGATACCCTTGTCTACGTCGGTGATGGATTCCGTAGTTTTAATCCCTTCGTCAACACTTTGTCGCTATGAAGCCTAGGGTATGCTTAACTGTCAACCCATAATATCTTCGCACTCGACCATGATTGTTCGGGCTTAGATTTTCTTTGTTGGATCATATCCAACACACCTTGGCCAAGGTTTCACTAATGACCATACTAATTCCGTGACACTAATTCCCCACATAAAGGAGTGACGAATCCTCTCTTGGCCACTACTCCCCTCGTACACTTCAGTGTCATCCAACCTAAGACCTTTTCAGCAGGCCCTGCCTCGAAGCTAGGTCAGAGATCTAAGTGATACCATCCACACATAGGCTCGTACAATGACCTTAAGTCAAAGGACTAGCTTCCCTATCATCACTTGAGAGCTACCATTAACAGTTTTGTATGTGCTCTCTATGTAGCAGCTCTAGTTAGGTCGTTCAGTGAACTCATTTTCTAATGAGCACCTGTGTCTCATCTTTGATTTCACGTAATCGGACGATCATGAGATCATTGCCACCAACACTTGGTGAAGACATATCACATAATAGTCTATCTGATGCATCGATGTCCTTTCTTGATGCATCTATGACTACGAACAGTTTTAGGCTTATACTATTAGCGGTCGAAACACTTCTCCATGATTGAGATCCTCATCTCCATACATGTTCGACCTCGTACTAAGTATCAGGACTTTATCTAACTATAAAATGCAAACAAACATTATGATTATACTCAGATAAACATTACTAGATAGCATACTATCATTTTGAACAAGATGTCCCAATTATAAATAATTGACCTCGAGGGTATACATTTCCCAACATCTCCTATTTGCACTCAAGTCCAATTATCCAGATATCTCATACCACTTTTACACATAAGTCTCTCTAGACGATCACGTGATAGAGCATTCATGATTAGATCTGCTAGATTTGTCTTCATCAGAGACACATGAGTTCTATATCCTTCTTCGTTTCTATATCACACATGAAGTGATATCTACAAAGAATATCTTTGCAGCTTCGGTTCCTTGACCAAATTTCTAGTCCTTCGCAAGAACTTGAGAATTGTCTTAACCTCTTTCAGCATCATTCTACGTAGTCGGACTGATATCAACTTACTGCATCGGGTGCAAAATTGACATATGGTCTTGTACGTATCATAGTATACATGATAGATCTAATTACCGAAGCACATAGGATCACTATCATAATCTCTCTCTAAGTCAGCCATTGAAGGCATCTTCTTGAAAAAGTTATACCATGAAGGCGGGTATGAAACCGTACTTACCATGTTAAACCACTTTAGCATGGTTTCTATGTACTAGGACTAGGAGAGACTCAGCATCTTATCAAATCTATATCTATAGATTTATTTTACACATGGTATAAATGATTCTTCTCCCAAGTCCTTTATGGAGAATTTGTTCGATAGCCATCCTTTTGATAGAGCTCAACATCTCAATGTTTGTTCCTCATCAAAGTTTATGCCATCCACATACAATACGAGGGTGACTTAAGAATTGATAATGGTTTTATACAATCTACACGCTTTTCTTTCGCTCACATGTTGAAAGATGTCTGCCCTCGAGGCAATTTATCTATGTAAACATCTTGTTCATGAGTGAAAGTATGCTTTTTGGTATCAATTATCTGAGTATTTCTATTGATATGTTTTCATTAATTTACATAGATAATTTCCTTAGACTCATAGTGAGGTCATACACATATCTAGATAGAGGATCTCGATTATGAGAAGTGTCTGATTGATAGGAGCTTGAGTCTTAAAGCGTTATGGTCATAGATGCGTCGAGAAAAGGATATCGGCACATCGGACAAACCATTGTGTCTTTGTCTAGATGATCTCATTATCATTCGACCTGGCGAAGTCAGAGACGAGACACCTGTGCTCATTGGAGAATGAGTCCACTTAACGACCCAATAAAAAGTTATAAAATGGTTAACATTAACTAATGTATCAATGATAACTTTCTAGTGATGATATGCAAGTTGGTCCTAAAGACTTGAGGTCATTGTACGAACCTGTGCGTGAACCGTGTCACTTAGATCTATGATCTAGCTTTGAGGCAAGGCCTGCTAAAAGGTTTTAGGTTGGGTGACACTGAAGGGTTTTCTAGGACCCTTAGGGCACAAAAAGTCTATTACCTTCCTAAGTCGGACGGAACATAGACATAAAAACTTGCAGCGGAAGAATAAACAAGTTAATCTAATTAACATGCAGTTAAACAATTTAACTTAGCCCTAAGGTATAAGACCCTTAGCCAAGATCTATGCCGATTCGGGATGGATCTGACCATCCCAAGAAGGATCTAACCTACTGCGATTAAATTAAACTAATGCTTATAAAACACATACCCGGAATCTCAACCCTGGGGCATGCGAGATGTTCCACACCGTCTTCCGAGAAGCTCCCCATCCCACGCCGAGCCGCTCCTCGAATCGCTCCGCATCCCGAGGCGAGCAATCATTGTGTCGCCGAGCCAACCACGCATCGAAGAAAGTTTCACGCAAGTGAAAGCCTTCGCCAAGATTTCGGATCCAAATCCGAACTCCTTTGCGGATTTGCTAGAGCCCTCAGGAGTAAGGCAAAAATATATGGAGAAGAAGAATATTAATTTAAGCCTAGATCCGAGCGTGCTCCAACATTTACGAGAGCCGCTCAGATCTAGAGCTTGGGACGAGTTTGGAAGAAGGGGGATGCCCCTATTTATATAGGCGGCGGACTCCCCCCTTTTCCGCACAACCGATGTGGGACTATTAAATGGGGGTTAATAAAGTCAATTTAGTTTTCCTTTCACAAAGGCTAAACTTCCGTGAATTTTAACTCCCTCATAGTTGAGCTTCATGATTGATACAACCTATCAATACGAAGGGTGTTCAACGGTGAACGCATAGGAAATAACGGCGAGTCAATCGAAGTCCATTTGACCCCTCAATTGATCGCCCAAAGTTCAGCCCAAGGCTTTTTTTTGCAAAAACTGAGCCATCAAAAACTGCCCAATTCCTAGGGTTCTGCACCCAACTTGTGGGTCCACACAGCCATCTTCAATGGACCTGGGCACAGCCCAGACCTGGACCTAGGCGACCCCTCAATTGATCGCCCAAAGTTCAGCCCAAGGCTTGTTTTTCGCAAAAACTGAGCCATTAAAAACTGCCCAATTCCTAGGGTTCTGCACCCAACTTGTGGGTCCACAAAGCCAGCTTCAATGGACCTGGGCACAGCCCAGGCCAGGCCTGGGCCTGGTGCCCAGGGCACCTGGGCCCAGGCCCAGGCGCCCAGGCCCAGGAGGGCCAGGCACCCGGATTAGCTGAGCCTGGCCAGGTGCCTAGGTCAGACCTGGTCTGGCCGAGGTCAACCTGGTCTGACCCATGTCCAGTTTGGGTATGGGTCAGACCCTTTTGGGCTGTTATGGGCATAACTTGGGCATCTGACGTCCGATTTGGACGTCGTTCGAACCTGTGTGTAGACCAGGGCATTCTCGTCTTACTCATGAGCTTTTCCTTGCATTTATTTAATTAAATATGGTATTAAACTATTTAATACACATTTAATCTCTTTTGCATCATATGCAAATTAGTCCCCTGTCTAAGCTTAAATTTTCATTTGCATCAAATACGAATGATCTGAGGGAATATCCCTCTACATCTCCTACTTGCACTCAGGATCATTTATCCCGAATGCAGGAGATTATTGCAAACATCTTTTGCAATATTTTATCCCTTGCATCAAATGCATATTCTCCCTAATGTTTCTACCTATTACTAGACGAAGGTCGCACACTGTGTAAGACCATACAGCCTGACCTTTACAACAGGTTAGGCTCGAAGCCCTATACGACAGTGACCACGGGCAGTGGTTGCCATCCCTGCTTTAGAATCATCATTATGTGGTTGACTCATCGTCATGAGTATTGTCGGGACCACCCCGACTGTTTCCATGATGAGTTCCGCAGTTGTAGTCTCTTCGTCTTAATTATGTCGTGTAGATCAAGTCTAGGGTACGGTCAAACTATCAACCCCAATAACTTGACTCTGGTTAGTTTCTATCGATCTTTAGTCAACTAATGTTGGACTTCTTCCAACGTACTCTGCGCAGAGATTTTACTAAAGACCGAACTAACTCTACGACACTAACTCCCATTGACCGGGAGAGACGAATCCTCTCTTGGCCACTACTCTCCTCGTATGCTTCAAGTGACACCAATCAAAGACCTTTCGACAGACCTAGCCTCGAAGCTAGGTCAGTGATCTAAGTGACACTATTCACGCACAGGTTCGTAAATTGACCTCAAGTCAAAAGACCAACTTGCCTATCATCACTTAGAGTTATCATTGACAGATTGGTCAATATAACCATATGATAACTCTTGTGGATCGTTCAGTGAACTCATTCTCTAATGAGCGCCTGTGTCTCGTCTCCGACTTCGCCAAGTCGAACGATCATGAGATCATCGCCACCGCTTAACGGTGAAGACTAAGACACAATGGTCTATCCGATGTTTTGATCTCCTTGTCTCGAAGCATCTACGACCACAAAACCTTTTATACTTATGCTACAGACGGGCAAACATTTCTCCATGATCGAGATACTCATCTCGATACCTGTTTGACCTTGCATAAAGTCTCAGGACTTTACCTAAGTTGATATCTAATGTTAACTACATTATAATATAACTTAGATAAATTATTACCAAATAATTACTGTTATTTCGAACAAGACGTTTGTGCTATTCACACAGAGATAAATAGCCTCGAGGGCATCATATCTCTACATCTCCCACTTGCACTCAGGCCCATTTATCCCGGTATCTTATACCGTTTTACACATAAGTTTTCCCGACTTCATGTTGTAGAGCCTTCGTGAGTGGATTTGCTAAAACCGTCTACACTATAGACTTAAGGGGTTTCTATGTTCATGTTAGACCAACCATTTGAATCTCATTCAAATAATTCACTTGGTCTTTCAGAATCAAAATATTTTATTTCCCTGGATCATATCCAGTTCATCGTACCTTACGATAATAATTTTAAATTAGTTATTGGTCATTTCAAATGGCTCATATTTATTTTTGATAAAGTATCAAACTCTTTGATTACTTTGTTTAAATATATGTTCCATCCATTTGATGCCTCGCATGTAATTTATACGCTCTCACTGACCTTGAAAACTTTCTGGCTAATTCATATAAGTTGGTTCGTCTAAATCATATTTAGAAAAACGAACTTATAAGTGAATGTTCCAGTTTTCATGGTCATCATGAGCATTTACATCGAGTTTGGTCCGAGTAGATCTATACAAATCTGCTGGCAAGACGGTTTCAACATAATCCGTTTATAGGAATTAGGATGAAAACCGTTCTCGACCAACATGATTGTACTTCACTATTTTCTTTCTGCACCAATCTCTCAACTTAAAGATTTACTTGCAGAAAGTAATGAAACATTTTCCTTTGGTACGTAAACTAAATTCCAAAATTTATTTACGCACACAGACCTATTCTGGTTGGCATCAAGTTATAAATCTGAGTTACTACTCTGAATTTCATCCTAAAAGTTGACTAAGTCATCATCAATTATGATGTCTAACTCGACCCTTCGTCTCACGAGATTCGAGTAATTATACAACGTCCTAATGATTGATTTAATGAATATCTTATTGATAATGTCCTCATAGAACATTATCAAAACCTAGGCATTACCTAGAGGGGGGACTTAACTCAGAGTCACTTGCTATGGATTGCACCAAGTCTAACTAAGTGTGATCCATACCTTTTAACACACTGATGTGTTAACGGACTTGACCTGAAAGAAAATCACATTTTCTTTTAATTACGCAAGATTTTATGTAGCTAAGTATTTGAACATTCGATCTAATCGAATCAGTTTAAATACTTTTGTCATTTCGTTCTTTATTTTATCAGACTTATGTTTCATCAAGAACACGTGTCTTAATAAATTATATGAATAACTTATTTTGGTTAATTTAGACTCGGGTACATCGACAACTCATTCTCCCACTGTCTTACAGATGGGTTTCGACCAGTGTATCTAAGAGGATAAGACTCACAAGTGTCCGCAGACTTCATTATACGAGAGGTCAGACCTCTCTTTATGTGACTTGTGAAGCTTAGTCTCTCGATACGGCCTAGTCTATTTTGACATACAAGTTTGCTACTATCTTGTGTATTTATATATTAACATTTAATACATATATTATCGTTATACATATTACTCATTGCTTCAGAAGCAATGTGACAACATTCGTCAAAATGTGTTAACCTTTTGTATAACAATAATTATGAAATCGTGACACCAGAATATGTCACATTTTCATTTCCTCCTCCTTATGCCTTTACTAGTGATAAATATAACTAACTTTCTCAATTTGACTTTCCGGAGTACCTTCTTCCTTTTCTAAATCATATTTAGATATTAAATAGCCCAACATAAATGAATAGCTTTGCAAGCATCTCATGTATCCAAACTCCTGAGCTTCGCAACAAGTTGCTTGTCTCAAGATCCGGTTGGGATACATAGCCTTGCACCGTACATGCACACGTATTCGACTCAAACAGTTTGATCGAATTCTCGAACTTTACGGATCAAAATTGTTTGTCCATACAACCTTGAGTGTAGTTCGACAAGTTATAGGGAGAAACATACGTCATTATTTTAAATTTATCGCATAAATTTAAAGAAACATTTTCAAAAGGGCTTCTAAAACATTTTTAAAAAATTATCTCATAACTTTAAACCATTTTATAAGGCATCTAAAAATATTTTAAAATTATCTCATAACTTTAAAACATTTTAAAATTATTTTAAAAAGCATTTCAATTTTTAATAAAATCGCAGTGCTAGATCTTTACGCAAACATAGGCTCTGATACCACTGAAGGGTATCGCTCTGATATCATTGCAACGCTATTAAGGCCCATCTTCCATGGCACCTTAGACCCGTCACAAGATCCCTCAAGAACTTGTTTACGGCGTGCCTCTCGACAACACACAACCCATTATAAGATCCCCATCTTATCGGGACTTGGTACGGTAAGAGCGATTACTTCGGGTTGGTTCATAATCCGAGAACCCGTACTCAAGCTCAACAAGCTCTGATACCATTGAAGGGTTTTCTAGGACCCTTAGGGCACAAAAACTCTATCACCGTCCTAAGTCGGACGGAACATAGACATAAAAACTTGCAGCGGAAGAATAAACAAGTTAATCTAAATAACATGCAGTTAAACAATTTAACATAGCCCTAAGGTACAAGACCATTAGCCAAGATCTATGCCGACTCGGGATGGATTTGACCATCCCAAGAAGGATCTAACCTACTGCGATTAAATTAAACTACTGCTTATAAAACACATACCCGGAATCTCAACCCTGGGGCAGGCGAGATGTTTCGCACCGTCTTCCGAGTCGCTCCCCATCCCACACCAAGCCGCTCCTCGAACCGCTCCTCGAACCGCTCCGCATCCCGAGGCGAGCAATCCTCGTGTCGTCGAGCCAACTACGCATCAAAGAAAGTTTCACGCGAGTGAAAGCCTTCGCCAAGATTTCGGATCCGAATCCGAACTCCTTTGCGGCTATGCTAGAGCCCTCAGGAGTAAGGCAAAAATATAGGGAGAAGAAGAATATTAATTTAAGCCTAGATCCGAGCGTGCTCCAATATTTACGAGAGCCGCTCAGATCTAGAGCTAGGGACGAGTTTGGAGGAAGGGGGAGGCCCCTATTTATATAGGCAGCGGACTCTCCCCTTGTCTGCACAACCGATGTGGGACTATTAAATGGGGGTTAATAAATTCAATTTAGTTTGCCTTTCACAAAGGCTAAACTTCCGTGAATTTTAACTCTCTCATCGTTGAGCTTCATGATTGATACAACCTATCAATACGAAGGGTGTTCAACGGTGAACGCATAGGAAAAAACGCCGAGTCAATCGGAGTCGGTTTGATCCCTCAAATGATCGCCCAAAGTTCAGCCCAAGGCTTGTTTTTCGCAAAAACTGAGCCGTCAAAACTGCCCAATTCCTAAGGTTCTGCACCCAACTTGTGGGTCCATACAACCAGCTTCACTGGACCTGGGCGCAGCCCAGGTGCCAGGCCTGGTGCCCCGGGCGCCTGGGCCAGGCGCACAGGCGCCCAGGGCGCCTGCTCCTGGGCCGGGCGCCCAGGCCCAGGCGGGCCGGGTGCCCGGCTCAGCTGAGCATGGACAGGCACCCAGGCCAGACTTGCTCTGGCCTGGGTCAGCCTGGTCTGACCCATGTCCAGTTTGGGCATGGGTCAGACCCTTTTGGGCTGTTATGGGCATAACTTGGGCATCTGACGTTCGATTTGGATGCCGTTCGAACCTGGACGTAGACCGGGACATTCCCGTCTTACCCATGAGCTTTTCCTTGCGTTTATTTCATTAAATATGGTCTTAAACTATTTAAGACACATTTAATCTCTTTTGCATCATATGCAAGCTCATCACATGTAAATAACCATAGTAACAAAAAAGTTGGCGATATTTACTAAAGCATTCAATCAAGTCATTAGCTTGTATTCCTATTAACCGATAGGTTGCGGTCTAACAATAAACATAGTGGAAATGATCGTCAGAACTAACTATCCAATTCTATCTGAACTATCTGATATATCTATACTGTTTGTGCTATAACTCAGAGCTAAAGGACTGGAGAGTAATCTGGGAGCCACCTCCTACCACAAGCGAGCTCACCCAGGACAAATATCTATATAGTCCAAACAATTCGGTAGAGGACCCAATCAATTCGGTATCGAGCGATCATTTATTCAGTCCAGACAATAGTCGCAGTCACTACGTCCAACCATTAAGTAAAAGTTCCCCAAAACCACAGTGTTAATACAGTTTGGTCGGTCATTAATCAATACGCCGGTTCAGAGCAGTATGTCAATATAGTACAATAGGTCGGTATAATACAATATGTCAGCCTAAGTCATATAGATGGAGTCGCACTCTATAGTTCAACATCCATACAATTAGTTCAGTTTGGTCAATCAGTTCGGTAATTGTCAATCGTTCTGTATGAACTCCTATACATAACTTAATATTAACTCATTAGGCCAGTCTATCTCTATCTAATAGTTCAATACCACTCGCAGTTCAACTATATAACACATAATAAGACAGATTTGTAATGAGTAATAACAAGTAGTGTAGAAATGTAATAAATTAAAATAAAGAAGATCACAGTTCGGATAAGATTCACGACTGACACACAATATTGGTCTGTCAACAGATGGTAAACTCGTTGGTAACCAGCAGAATTGGCAAACAGAAGAAACTACCAATTACATCCGTAATAGCTGTATAGGTAGGCAAGGTACTAGGTTGGCATTAATAACAATCCAGTAAACGTCGTCCATGGTGGTGTAAATGGATGGATCGGCTATCGTAATAGGTTATGTCAATATAGATCAGACATCAGCTATTAACACAGTGGGTTATCTCAGCTGAGACCCAGAATTGGTCGGTAAGTAAGAATCATTAATGATAGTAATGGCCGAGCCATATGTTGGTCAAGCAATTGATCTAATCTTGATATAGGGTATCTATTTGAATAGAAGAATGAATAGATCATCGGTAGTGTCGCCAGATCTAGAAATGACGTAACTAGGTCAGTAGAGAGTCAAATCACTCTTATTTATTTCGTATGAATCATCATGTCCACTAGATCAATATTCCAAGTACAATTATCATTCACACTTAATAATCTAAGTTATCAATTGCAATAATAAACTTTAAACTAACATATCTTTGCATGAAATGAATTGTAAGTAAGCTAGGGTAAACAAAGTCTACTATTCACAGCACAGCAGAAGGTCTAATGAAGTCTTGATGAAAGCTCCAATGGCTTCAAGTCTGTCGATCCGAGTAGCCGTCGCTCGAGAAATTTGAGAGAGGAAAAATGTGCGCATAGAAAACTCTAGAACTAAAGTTAATTATCAATAGAGAAGAAACACGTAGAGGGTTAGAATTGGATTCTTACTCGGTTAGGATCCCATAACTGAAGCGAAAAGATCATAGAATACAGTGACACTGATCGAATAGAGTTGAGTTCTACTCGAATGAGAAGAAGAAAGCCATACGATTTGAGGGTCGAACAGAGATCGGATTAGGAAGTGGGTCAAGCAACTAAACTCGAATAAGTTATAGGTTGTGTAGGCCAGGGCTGAGCTCTCTACTCAAAGGAAAATGTGCCTTAGGCTATGGCTGGTAAAAACATGGCCGAATCAAAAATATGAGAAAGAGTATATATAAAAGAGAAGAAAAAATTGATAAAATTTTGGGAAATCTCTAATAAATCATATATAAAAGCAGAGGTCGTTACAATAGATTTAATTTGATATGAAATTTATGCTAATCAATTTGACATGCTAGCCATGTAAGTTTATGAAGGCTTTCAGAAATACTACAAACTCTTAAATCATGTATTTCTTCGACACTAATCACAAAAACTTAAATTTCAAATCTAATATCAACAATTCTGTTGTTATTCCAACTCAAATGGGTTTACATCTACTAATTAATCCAATTAATTAGGTTTTGGACAGGAATATTCTTTTCTAAGCAATATATTAGCAATGATTTTATTTGTAAGCAATCCTACAGTATTTAATCACATTAAATAATTGCATAATAATTATTAGGACCACGAGATAATGTCTTACATTGTTAGGTTAGATAAATAACGGCATAGCAGTCGTATGAACCTTATAATTATTATGCACAAACCAAGAAAAAATTAATCTAATTATACTTTGTTTAATAATTATATAGACCATGAGGCGATGTCATACATCGTTATGTAAGATTATTAACGACAGGATGATCACATGATCTGCATAATTATTTAGCCAATAATCACATTAAAGGCAAGAAACATGTTATTATCAAACAAAACATGATCACATCATGAAATATTAAAAACAATTTTAAAATAAATTTATCCAAGGGATTTTTCTCATAAAATTCTTCCAAGATTTAATTTCCATGAAAGCAGTTTGTTATCTAATAATAAAGATCATGAAAATAACATCTTTAGATTTAAAATTGATTTAGATGGAGTTTATAATCATCCCAAAAATTTGTGATGTCGCAAATTGCATAACTTAAGGAAATTCCCTGTTATTAGTTCACTAATTGTTGCCCAATAGTCCACAAATGTATCGTCAGTCGACTACCGGTTGAACATTAGTCAACTAACCTTCTATTTATATGACTTATGCAAATAACAATTTATGAAGAATAAAAATATGATTTGTATCAATTGTAAATCTCAAAAATCAACATAAAAACAAGTTTTACAGCATTGCTTTGATATCACTACAAGGAAATATGCTAGGTCTTCTAAACAATTTAGAAAC
The DNA here is from genome assembly GCA_030789695.1 of Scilla litardierei. Lineage (NCBI taxonomy): Eukaryota > Viridiplantae > Streptophyta > Magnoliopsida > Asparagales > Asparagaceae > Scilla > Scilla litardierei. The sequence goes on along the minus strand of CM061141.1, from coordinate 224,699,231 downwards.
AACGAAAGACTAAAGAATCAAAATTTTTAATAACTAGCATATAAAAGCCAATATCTGTTGGATACAACGGTGTTGGATACAATGATCTAGATCTATAATTTCTTGTTTGATGATACCAAACCTTCATAAAAATTTTGATGTGTTTATTAAGTGTTTTAGGCGCAAATAAATATGGAGAACAAAGTGGCAAAAGTGTGAATATGTACATAGTGGCAAACTTGTGAATATGGTCAAAGGCAAGCTCGTAAACTATGTGCAAGAAAAGGAGAGATGGCAAATGTGTAATTAAATGAGATTTGACTTAGTGAACATCTTCTACAAATTCCATGGAGGGATAAGGAGATATGATGTGCAAATTTGAAGATTTAATTTGAAATTCAAAAGAGTCATACTTATCCAAAGATTGACCAAGTTCATTGCATCAAGGAGATAAGATAAGATTTGATTGAAGATTCAAATCAATTTTGAGGAGTCCTAATTATCCTAAAATTGATTAAGTTCATTGCATCAAGAAGATAAGATAAGATTATATTGAAGATTTGATTGAAGATTTGATTGAAGAATTAAAGATCAAGTGTTCTAATTGAAGAGAACTTCCTATCATCTATAAAAGGAGAAGACCCCTCCATTGGAGAAACATCCCCATTGCATCCCATTGAGCCAAAAAGCTTCAAAGATCAATCCTCCTTCTCATTGACCGAATTCCTCTCCTCCAAACTTTAAAGAGACCATCAAATTTGCAGGAAGAAGAAGGAGCTCGACGGATGACGCTAAAAAGTGCATAACTTTCTCTACAGAGCTCGGATCGACGAACTGTTTGTGCCAGGAAGATCACAACTCAACGCTCTACTATATGGTGATATTATTTTGATTTAAATCTCTGTATTAAATCAGTGGTATTTATTTAAGCGTGAGTTGTATTCTGAATAGTTTCATAGTCTTTTCATCTCCTAGGCTAAAGTTCTCCATCATCTTCAAGCATTGCCTTAAGCATAAGGAACCATCCATCATCAAGCTACATCTCCAAGCATAAGCCATATTAAAGCTAGATGAGCAAACTACCAAGGCCACCATCTTTGGAGAATCAAAGTCCAAGAGATCAAGTTCCAAACCCTATAAAAAATCTTCAAAGATCCTAGAACTGTTCCTCACAAGATCTTCCAAATATAACCTTTCTTATTTTTTTAGTCGAAGAGGACGAGCTCACGATTCCAACGAGTATTTTTTGTATTTTTCTGAGCTCGGGGTGATTTACTGAATTTTCTGTAAGACGGGGTTTCTAATTACTTTACGCACAGACTGCTGCCAATTCTGCAAAACAGGTAATTGATTTACGCACAGACCATATTCAGGCCGATTTGTGCAGTGAACTTTGGAAGGCTATATCTTTTGATCTCGAGATCAGATTGAGACACAGTTTACGTCAAAGCATCGCTGACGACGTGTTGATTGACGTAGACTATACAATCATCACAAACTGAGCACTCTAAACTCTCTATCTCAATTATATTTATGATTTATTTGGTAGATCTTTGTATTTATATTTAATTTTTGTTTTTGGGGATATTTTGGGCTCTTGACTGGTTGGTGCTAGTCAAGGGAAACTTTTTGCTAGGATAGTAGTGTTCGACACTTTGGGGAGTGAGATATAAACTTGGTGATCTAAGTATTGGGGCACAAAGTTTTGTATGGTTTGTATATTGACTTTATTATTCTATTGATTACTTTGGGGCTAGAGTAGGCCAGGGGCGACCAAACCAGGGTAAATACTATGTGCACTCTGTGTTTACTTCCGCTTTATTTTTCTGTGCCTTATTTGCAATGTGACTGTCTACTTGAGTGGGATAATATTTTTGTTTTCGTGAAAAGTTTTTATAAGCCTATTCACACACCCCCCCCTCTAGGCTTAGATCACGATCCAACAAGTGATATCAAATCAGGTTAGAGGATCTAGTATAGAAATTATGAATACCCCGGAATTATTTTTTGCTAAAGGCATGTCTATAGATAGACCCCCTATGTTTAGTGGACATGATTATGTTAGTAGAAGGCTGGGATGAAAGTTTACTGGTTATCCGTGGATTTTTATACTTGGCACATTATTGAAAATGGATATACTAAGATTTCTAAGCCTGAAAGTAATTGGAATTTAGATGCTAGAAATTTATGTGCTCTAAATGCTAAAGCAATGAATATTTTATTTTGTGGTTTGGATAGATAAATATTTAATTATAGTTCTCCTAACTCTTTTGTGAAGGATATATAGAGGACTTTGGAGGGGACGTATGGGAGCGAGCAATCTTTCGGTGATCATACCTCATGTGATGTGAAAAGGCCACATAATAAGAAGAACTGAAAGGGAAGAATAGTTATTTTAAATAAACATGAGGCTCATAGGTCTAAGAATATTTTTGACAATACTAACGATGAAATTATTTGCCAAAATTGCAGTGAATCTGGACACATCAAATGGGATTGTCCATTGAATAAAGAATAAGCAAAGGAAAAGAATAAATCTTTGGTGGCTACATGGGATGATGATAGCGAGGATGAACCACAAGATAAGTTTGCTCATTCCTCCTTGTGTTTGATTAGGAAAATTGATGAGGAGGAAACTAAGGTACGAAAATATTCTAAACTTCAGCTTGTATATATGTGTGAGAATATGCATGCAGAAATTGTTAAGTTAGAATCCGCTGTTGAATCTCTTAGGGAAGCAAACTTTGAATTACAATAAGAGAACTACAACATGTCTCTATACGATGAAAAATTGAAAAATGAAAACAATACTCTTAAGGTTGACGTGCGTTTTTATGTCATATATTCACGCACGTCTTCTTTTGTGTTTTTCCGTTATTTTCCACCGTCTCATATCCGTTTTCTCGTATTTTCTTGTTTTCTTTCACTTCTCCGTGTTTTTACGTGTTTACAGGAGTTTTCCAGCGTAGGGGACATATAATGACGATATCGTAAGTCCCCGGAGCAACGGGAGGAGTCACGCGTGATCCGAGGGTCAAACGACAAAGATCTCCATCTTTCAGCCCCCACCCGATCGGTTGGACACAGCCAACCGATCGGGTGATGCACGCGTGCACGAACCGGACAGCCGTTGAAGCAACGAGAGTGCCAACCGACCGGGTCGGAGACCGGTTCAGCCCGACTGTTCTCTCTGGAAAATTGGAGCTGAAATCCAACCGATCGGGTGATCTTCACCCGATCGGTTCATCTGTAGCCGTTTCCTCAAAGAGATGACTCGGAGAGCTCACCCGACCGCCAGCAGACCGTGCCAAAACGTCCAAAGTTTCTGTCTTTTGGGCGACAATTCCAACCGATTGGTTGATTTATCAACCGATCGGTTCACCCGACGATGCCAAGATCTAAACGGCTAGAAGCTTCCGCCAACCGACCGTGTCGCTTGACCGGGTGAAGTCCTGAAGATCGCTGCCGAAGTAAGCAGCAGGTCACCCGATCGGGTGATTCTTCACCCGATCGGGTGATGTCGTTTTCTATATATAGAAGCCCTAGGTTTCCAGAAACGGGAGTTGTTATTTTTTGCTGTTTTTTCTCTCTTGTGACGGCTGTAATTTCTTTGTTATTTGTAAGTGTTCTGATCTTAACCAAACTTTGATATTATCTTAATTGCATTGCTATTACTTCATTCCAATCGTCTGATTATGTTTTTAACGGTCGATTTTCATTTAGATCGCTTTTTAGCAAATATGTGTGAGTAGTTCCCAAATCTGGGATTTTGGTGGAAACCCCTTCGTGGGTTCTCCCTGATGCGTCCATAGGACTAGGAAATCAATAGGGATTAGGAATCTATCGGTTACGCGGGGTGTTTCATTGTCATCGGCGGGAAAAAAGACCGCCTTTGATTGTTGGGTCAAGGGGGAATAAACTTGGCAGTTGACTCCCTAACCATAGCTCATGCCCTTAGCGTGAATCCTAGCGCGTGGGAACGGCAGGACGAGATATCGGGAGTTATCGTTGCGTGCTTAGTGCTCTCGGAGTCGGTCAGTGTTATTGGACATGGGAATCCCCACTGGCCGAACCCGGGAAGTCCGGCGAATCATCCTGGGCACCGACCGGAATATCGGGCCCATGGGACGCCGGTATCACTCTTAGAGGCAACGTCTCACCTTTAGACCCTAATTCCGATCGTTATCCCATCCGTCGGCCGTATTGGGGAGAATCACATGATAGGGTGGAAATCGAAGTCCCGAGTTTCCCTTTATATTGTTTATCCCTCGCATTCTATTTCTGTGACAACCCATCCACCGATTTGGGCTAGCTCGCCCATAGGGAGAATTCGGTCCTTTCTGACACAAGCACAACCATGCCTCCCTGAGTTCGACCCCCAAGCCACACTACAACACCGTGTGCTAGCGGTTATAAATATTTAAATCTCACGCCCCCACTTTTCTATTGCACACATCAAACACCCATACCGCGGGGACGTCAAGCTTTATGGCGCCGTTGCCGGGGAGGCAACATGCTTGTTATTTTAGGATCTCGTGAACCCTTGAGTCTAGCTCTCATCTCTATCTCGCGATAATTTTCGCATTCTTCTTTTTCGTTTTTATTTTCTTATTTTTATTTTCTATTTTTTATCTGTTTCTATCCCACTTTTGCTTCACGGGTGTTTGTTGCTTTTCATGCACAGGAGTTCAAGGAGTCTCGACGACTTGATTCCTGTTGATCCTGAGATAAACGCCACCCTAAAGCGTCTTTCCGTAGAGAAGAGAAGAAGGGAAGAGTCCGAAGCCATGGGGGAGAACACCCCACCTCATAAATCCCTGCTAGAGTACTCGATGCCTTCCCTCGAGTCCACCTCCGCCATCCGTCCTCCTGCTATTACGGCGCAGAGCTTTGAGCTCAAGCCATCCTTAGTGACGTGGATTCAGTAGGATCAATTCTCGGGGGCACCCATGGAGAGCCCCATCGAACATTTGGACTCCTTCTTGGAGAAATGTGACACCTTCCGCATAAATGGAGTCACAACTGAGGCGATCCGTCTGAAGCTATTCCCCTTCTCCCTGCGAGATAAGGACAAGCTGTGGCTTAGGGAGAAGGACCCAAATACATTCAACTCTTGGGAGAAGCTTTAAAACACTTTTCTGACGAAATTCTTTCCTCCGAGGAAGACCATGAAGCTGAGGAGTGAGATCTCCTCCTTCTCCCAAGCAAGCCACGAGTCCCTGCATGAAGCTTGGACAAGATTTAAGGATATGCAGCGAAGATGCCCTCATCACGAGCTTTCCAAGTGGTAGATAATTAATCTGTTCTACAACGGATTGAGGGATGACTTGAAGTCTTCAATGGACGCCACGGCTGGGGGTCCTTCATGTCCAGAAGTGAAGAAGATGCTGGGAACATAATAGAAAATATGTCATCAAACAATGAGCGATGGTGTGACGAGAGAGCCACACCTAGATCTGTGGGAATCCACAAGGTCGAGGACGTCGACAAATTATCCAGCAAGTTTGACTTGCTGTCGACCCAGATCTCCGCGCTAATGGTAGGAGCCGATGGTGCCGGTACACAACATATTACGGCGGTGGAAGCAGAAGTCATGGGGGACTTCGAGGGTGGTGACATCTCACCACCGTTGGACCAAGCGAGCGCACTATTCTACAATCCTACGGGAAATGCGCCGTATCCACCACAGACTAGCTCCAACCCGGCCTACTCGCCAAACAACCGGAACCATCCCAACCTTAGCTACCGGGCGCCGTATCAGCAGCCGCCTCCTCAGCAGCAGCAGTAGCTAGTATATCAGCCGCCTAGGCAACAACAGCAGCAACAGTTTCAACATCATCAGCCTCCACAACAATATCAGCAATATCCCCCAAGGAACCAGCTACTCATTCAGCAGGAGCAGCAACAATATGGCCAGCAGAGGGCCATCTCTCCGGTTGAGTCCCTCTTAACTCAATTCATTACCAACCAGTAGAAGATAAATTTGAAGCTGGAAATGGGGCAGCAGGTTCTCACTGACCAAGTAACCCAGCTGGGGTTACATGTGGCGAGCCTTTCAAGGTCGCAAAATCTATTGCCGCCACAACCGAAAGTGAACCCGAGGGGAGCAAACCATACTTTGGCACTCACGCACGAGCATACGAATGTGTCTGCTATCGTTTTGAGAAGCGGAACACAAATCCCCACAAGAGTGCCCACCAAGGAACCTGAAGCACCGTTGGTCGTAGAGCGACCAATTGAAAATTTGAATGACGCCGGTGCTTTGTCGCCAAACCCAACGACTCTGGAGGGAGTCCCTGAAGAGGAGAAGAAGAAGGACGAGGAAGGGAGCCTCAAAGTATTCAAGCCCATTGTGCCTTTTCCACAACGGCTAGCCCAAGCCAAGATAGACGAGATGTATGGCAAATTCTTTGCCATGGTCAATGATCTAAGCTTGCAAATCCACTTCCTCAAAGATATCGAGACGATTCCCTCCTACGCAAAATTTTTAAAGGATTTGGTGACAAGAGGGTCCAAAAAGGAGAAGGTCGTATTAACGGAGGAATGAAGCGCTCTCATTCAGAGAGCAAATCCACCTAAGCTTAAAGACCCAGGGAGCTTCTCTATCCCTTGTGCGATTGGGAAGGTAAAGATCCATCGTGCGCTCGTCGATCTTGGAGCGAGCGTCAGTTTAATGCCCCTGTCGCTGTATAAGAGGATAGGGATGGGCGACTTGGAGCCCACCGGTATGACCCCACAGCTTGCAGACCGTTCGGTCAAATATCCGGTGGTGGTTGTAGATGACGTCTCTGTCAATGTAAGTGGGGTGCATGTGCCAGTGGACTTCGTCATCATGTACATGCCTGAAGATGCGCACACCCCCATCATCCTTGGATGGCCTTTCATGGCCACTGCCGGCGTTTTAATAGATGTGAAGAATGGGAAGCTTTCCCTTAATGTCGGCAAAGAAAAAGTCGAGTTTGACTTGGGGTTGTCAATGAAGCACCCCAACCCCCCGGATGATCCTGGATGCAATATGCTGGAGTTAAAAGAAGAGAGAGTTGTGGAAGCAAGCGCCTGGTAAATTATTTCAAGAAATCCCCCCGATAGCTTGGGGGACTTAGAAAACATGTCGGCCTGAAGGAAGATGATGTTGCTGGGAAAACGGATGCGGCACATACGGTCCCTCTCGGATTTCAAAAAGCTCCTCCGATGAGGAGGAAAGGGAAAGAGCACATGGGGCTCACCGGCGATGAGATCTGGATCCTGAAAAGAGTGGCGGTAGACGCCAATATAAGGGAGAAGCCCCCGGATCCCGTCAACAAAGGGGGGTCGTCGAGCTGGTTTTCTTGTCACTGCCGACGACACCGAAGGCCACCAACTCTGAATCTGAAACGATGCCGATCTTAAGGCATCACCCCCGTCCGCCTTGAATATCATCTATGGGCGTCAGCAAACGACGTTAAACAAAAGCTCTTCAGGGGAGGCAACCAATGATCTATACTTTTATCTTCATTTTTTAGGATTATTATTAGATTTATTTTTCTTATTCTAATAAATAAATCCAGCCGCGGGAACATCCGTCGAGAAACTTAGGCCATTTGTGAATTTTTGCAGGAAACAAGCCCTCAACCGATCGGGTGAGACGTATCAGACAATGGCCCGTATCTGCTCTCCAGCGAATCGGTCAGGTGAAGCAATGCGAGACCGGGTGGCAGACCATTTGGGAACGGCCGAAGTCTCGGAAAATTTTGGGAATTGATCAACCGATCGGTTGATACAAAGCGTGGTCGGGTGATCTACTGGGTGAGTAGTACTAAACTTTCGGGAAAAATTGTGAAGCGGCCAACCGATCGGTTGAGTTCTCAACCGATCGGTTCGCCTGTAGCCTCTTTTCGACAAATTTTTCGACCTAATTATCAATCGATCGGGTGAAAACTCACCCGATCGGTTCGACTTAAAATCTATATAAACCCAGCGCCCCACCCGTTCACCTCCCTTGCCCGTTCTTGTTTCTCTCTCGCCATTTCGACTTCCTCTCCCTCGACCGACCTCGTTTCTCTCTCAACCGGCCACAGAATTCTCTCGATCGATCTCTCCACTCTCTTTCCATCTTTCCATTGATCTCTCTCTTTCTCTTCAATTCAACCCCATAAAAACCCTAATTTCCGCCCAATACTCTCACATTTCGAAATTTGCTGAAAAGAGTTACCGCGGCTTCACATTTCTCCCCATTGCGATGCGTTGGGACCTCTACGAGTAAGGATCTTCATCTTGATTGGGTAACTTCGCTCCTTAGCTTAATTTTACATTTTGCCCTAGAATTTCAATTTTCTCGATTGCTTGTGTGTGTGTGTGTGTGCATTCATCACATTTTCGCATTCACTCATGTACACACACCCACATGGCCCGTGATCAAGACAAGGGTAAGGGTATCATACGAGAGGAGGGGTCGTCTTGCAAGAGACGCAAGACCACACGTCCACCACACTCACGCCCTCCTCCTGCACAGCCTGCACAGCCCCAACCCCAACCACAACCTGTCGTCCCAGTTGAGGACCCACTGATGGGCCCGCGTGGCTACCGCTTTAGGAACCAGGAGCATAAGGATTTCTATCATAGACTTGATGCTTGGGGGCATCTATCGACCAAATTTGCCCACACCCAATCACTTATCGATCTCGGTGTCTTCACCAAGGTCGAGACTCTCTTCGCAAATTTATGTTGGTTAGCTTTTGTAAACGCCACCACGGTGTCCTACCCCTCACTCACACTCAAATTCTAATCCACACTTGTCTGTTAGTCGGGGTCGGTCGTCATCTTTCGCGTCCGTAACAGAACCATTCGCACCCATCTCGATACCATCAATGACATATTTGGTTTCCCCATCCTTGGGGATGACGCTATCCGTCCCTACGGGTATCCCCCCGAATTTGACGTCGATCAGTTTTGGTTCCGCCTCACCCTACACCCTGAATATCCCCGATGTAAGGCCAAGGCCTCCTCCATCATTCACCCCATCTACCGTCTAGCCCACCGAATCATTTCTTGCACGTTTTTCCCCAGGATGAGTCTGGCACCGTGACCATCCCTGATCTTTTCATTTTGTGGGCCATGACCTTTCCTTTCGTTCGGGGTGATGACTGGATTTCTTTTAGGGCCCCTACCGTTCCAGTCCATGCCGGTGCTTGGCTTGTCTCCAAGCTTCTTGAGATTAACAGTGCCGATAAGGGCAAGCTTTGTTGCGAGGGCCTTATCATGATCATAGCTATGGCTCCCCAGTTCAACATTGTCATCCCCAGAGATCTTCCTACTGCCGCAGGACCCTCACGTCTACATCTAGATGTCCTGCAGCATATTCACATGATTAAGCCCCGCCCCGATGGCCGCTTCACCTTCCATTACGGACACCCTCCGGCTCCCTATACCATTCTGCCCAACCCCGCTCGTATGACTATTGCTTTGGCGGCAGATTTGACATTTCCTCCCGATCCTGAGTTTATGGAGGGGATCCACCTTCCATTCCTTCCCCAGGACGCTCCAAGACCACCATCCCCTGCCGCCCACTTAGGCGAGCAGGACTTTCCTGCGTCCCGGGGAGACTCTGGGGCTGGACCTAGCCGTGTCATCCCGGCTTCCCTTCCCATCACCACCGTCGCGACCCCTCCGATCCGTATGACCACCACCTCCACCTTTCGTCGAGCCGCCTCTACTCGCCTCCATCTCGAGGCTGAGTTAGCTGCCTTGTGCGCTGCCGCTTCCTCTTCCACCTCCTTGGTCCCATCCTCTTACATCTTCACTCACCCACGTTTCCTCGCACTTGAGAGGAACGTGGCCGTCATCCTCTGCCTTCTCACACACGTCCACGGACCTCCTCCACCCACACCACCACCTTCACCCCCTCGACGATTTTCACCTCCCCATCACATTCCTCACCTCCACCATCACCCCCTAGGCGACCATCCCATCCTATCACCACTTCCATCAATACTTCCATCCCCACTACCTCATCTACTCCCACCATCTCCATTCCCTCCACTGTCGTCCCCACAGATCCACCACCTTCCATTTCCGTCACCCCATACGTGCGCCGCAAGAAATTGCAGGTGTGATCGCGATCACTTCCCCCACCATCCTCTTCTATCGCCGTATCCACCCCATTCACTGTCGTTTCTACCCCATCTACCACCGCGTTTGTCTCCCTTTCACTCCCACTCACCATCACCACCACGACTCCACCCATCATTCACACATCCACACCCACCAATCCATCACCCCGACCACTTTCTCCACTTCTCCGCACACCAGTCACCTCTCCCGCCCACTCCATCGCATCCCCCACATCTTCCACCGAGGAGGACGAGGACGATTCCTCTCCTGCTTTTTGATTCCATTTTGTTTTTTGACCCCCCCCTTGCATATCTCTGCATTTTCATGATCACATCATTTCGCTATCATTGTCATGTCTAGCTTGGGGGAAGTCAATTTTTCTGTGTGCTGTCGTGCGATGTTTTCTGTGTGTGCTTGTTATATATGTTATGTCATGTGATTTTCTATTTTTATTTTCTGTTTATATGTCGTGTGGTGTTATCTTTCTCTTTATTTTTATTTTCAGTTTCGTATGTGTGTTTTTCTTATTTTCCATGTCTTTTTGTGTCGGTGCGTATTCCCCCCCATTTTCATTGCCCTCCCGTATTTACTTTTATTGCATTGAGGGCAATGCAAGTTTCAGCTTGGGGGAGTCGCACTTCGTGCGTCATTTGCGTCTTTTTCTTCGTTTTTGAGTCGTTTTCATCGTGTCTTTATTTTTTTCTTTTCTTCTTTTTATGTCTTTCTCCTAGAGATGAACCCTATGATGAATTGCCACAAAAATCTCACACACACCTAGCATGGCTTCAATAATCACATTCACTAACCCTAGGAAGTCGAGTCCTCTTGCATTTCATGCATCGTGGGGTCCACTTAGCTTTTTTGTGAGTCGTGTGTCGTGACTAGCGTTTGGTGTGCTTCTACTTTGTCATTTTGATTTATATACCTGTCCATGAATGACCCCTAGATTATCATGCTTCGATTTGAATATGCGGTATTTGCCTCTCTTATCTGTTTCTGTATGCATGAATATATATATATATCGTATGCTTCATTTCGCATGTGTCGGGATTCCACAGTTAGGACTAGGATAACCCATTTTAGCCTATGCTCTGATTAGCGAGATATTTCCCTTACCCAAGTGTTTAGAATCCGACTTCTTTTTTATTTTTACTTGGTGCAAATCCCCTCGTCGTGTACCGTTCTCCCACTTGGGAGAGTACACACTTGTATATACCCCCAAAATCCCGAAAATCCAAAAAAAGAGAGAAAAGAAAACCCCGAAAAAGAAAAAAAATACATATATAAAAAAATTTGTGTGAATATTTCATTACCTATCGAGAATAAAGGGAAGGCGAGAATTTGCGCCAAGTGTCCTACTCCACATCATCTTAACCCCCATCGCTTTCGAAAGCACTTGGAATAGGGAATTTCTAGCTATTATCCAAGCGATAGTGTGGTGATGTCCGAGTCCCTAGCTGTGGAGTCCCTGACACATGATCCTTTTCTATTCTCATACTCTTCTCATGCATGCTTGAACTATATATTCACCGCTATTTCTAAATCAAATCGATATTTGGGTCATTTCTTGGATTTGTGTATATGGAGCGTATGGCACAATGTAGATAGCGATACCATCTGCTAGCACACGACCACGCTCACTTGCGCTTCACCGCGTGGGCCCACGGCACTTGTCTGGACTCGTATTCCTTGGTTTAGTGATGTGATTTGGCGTTTGCTTGCTTGGTGTGTCGGTTTTGATTTTGTTGGCCCTGACGGGCGATTTAGGATTTAGAGTTCTCTTTTTCTCTCTTTCTCTCTATTTTCTCCCTCCAAGCTCCTACTCTCACTCGTCTTCCTCGAGGACGAGGAAGGGTTCAGCTTGGCGGATTTTGACGTGCGTTTATAATTCATATATTCACGCACGTCTTCTTTTGTGTTTTTCCGTTATTTTCCGCCGTCTCGTATCCGTTTTCTCGTATTTTCTTGTTTTCTTTCACTTCTCCGTCTTTTTACATGTTAGCAAGAGTTTTCCAGCATAGGGGACACATAACGATGATATCGTAAGTCTCCGGAGCAACGGGAGGAGTCACGCGTGATCCGGGGGGTCAAACGATAAAGATCTCCATCTTTCAGCCCCCACTCGATCGGTTGGACACAGCCAACCGATCGGGTGATGCATGCATGCACGACCCGGACAGCTGCTGAAGCAACCAGAGTGTCAACTGACCGGGTCGGAGACCGGTTCAGCCCGACTGTTCTCTCCGGAAAATTGGAGCTGAAATCCAACCGATCGGGTGTTCTTCACCCGATCGGTTCATTTGTAGCCGTTTCCTCGAAGAGATGACCCGGAGAGCTTACCCGACCGCCAGCAGACCGTGCCAAAACATCCGAAGTTTCTGTCTTTTTGGGTGAAAATTCCAACCAATCGGTTGATTTATCAACCGATCGGTTCACCCGACGATGCTAAGATCCAAATGGCTAGAAGCTTCCGCCAATCGACCGTGTCGCCTGATCGGGTGAAGTCCTGAAGATCGCTGCCGAAGTAAGCAGCAGGTCACCCGATCGTGTGATTCTTCACCCGATCGGGTGATGTCGTTTTCTATATATAGAAGCCCCAGGTTTCCAGAGACGGGAGTTGTTATTTTTTGCTGTTTTTTCTCTCTTGTGACGGCTGTAATTTCTTTGTTATTTGTAAGTGTTCTGATCTTAACCAAACTTTGATATTATCTTAATTGCATTGCTATTACTTCATTCCAATCGTCTGATTATGTTTTTAACTGTCGATTTTCATTTAGATCGCTTTTTAGCAAATATGTGTGAGTAGTTCCCAAATCTGGGATTTTGGTGGAAACCCCTTCGTGGGTTCTCCCTGATGCGTTCATAGGACTAGGAAATCGATAGGGATTAGGAATCTATCGGTTACGCGGGGTGTTTCATTGTCATCGGCGGGAAAAAGACCGCCTTTGACCGTTGGGCCAAGGGGGAATAAACTTGGCGGTTGACTCCCTAGCCATAGCTCACGCCCTTAGCGTAGACATCGAATCCTAGCGCGTGGGAACGACAGGACGAGATTTCGGGAGTTATCGTTGTGAGCTTAGTGCTCGCAGAGTCGGTCAGTGTTAATGGACATAGGAATGCCCACTGACCGAACCCGGGAAGTCCGGCGTATCATCCTGGGCACCGACCGGAATATCTGGCCCATGGGACGTCGGTATCACTCTTAGAGCCAACGTCTCACCTTTAGACCCTAATTCTGATCGTTATCCCATCCGTCGGCCGTATTGGGGAGAATCACATGATCGGGTGGAAATCGAAGTCCCGGGTTTCCCTTTATATTGTTTATCCCTCGCATTCTATTTCTGTGACAACCCATCCAGCGATTCAGTCTAGCTCGCCCATAGGGAGAATTCAGTCCTTTCTGACACAAGCACAACCACGCCTCCCTGAGTTTGACCCCCAAGCCACACTATAACACCGTACGCTTGCGGTTATAAATATTTAAATCTCATGTCCCCAATTTCCTATTGCACATATCAAACACGCACAATGCGGGGACGTCGAAGGTCACTCTTACAAAGATTAAAAAGAAGCAACACACTATGCTTGAGACCTTAAAGTGTGATGTTTGTCCAAAGCTAGAGACAGAAAACAAAGCATGCAATGAAAAATCGCTCATGTTGGAAAATGATAATAAAGAGCTTAACAAAAAATTGACTAAGATTTGTTAGATCTCCTGGCACATCAAATACACTAGAGGGGTGTGAATAGTGTATATCACGACGAAGTTACAAATTTAAAAGTAACTAAAAATTGCAATAAGAGTGCGAAAATAAATGAACACAATCCAGAAAATTGCAAGCGCAAACACAGAGATTTATCCTGGTTCGGATCCTTGTGATCCTATGTCCAGTCCTCTACCCCGTAGAGATTTCAATCCACTAAAACACTTGCTCCCCGCAAGCAATCAACATACAAAGATGCCAACACTCCCCCGTGTTGCAAAATTGTATAATCTCTTCAACCATAGATTCACCAAATTTAGAAGAGAAAGAGTATGAAATAATTTCACATATAGCCTTGATAATGTAGGAATTATTGATGCAATGTTGGTGATGGATTCTCCAAGGTTCTGGATGAGAATTGATGGTAGAACACACTTGGATAAAGGACTTCTTATGAGGAAGAATTTCTACAAATGTTCCCCAAAGAAATCTAAAATTATCTCTCTTTCTAGTGAGAGAAAGAACACTTAAGCATAGGAGAGAGAGAGAATAATTTCATGTATTTAGGCAGAGGTCTTGGTGTCTATTTATGGGCCGAAAAGGTAGTTTTTGAACATTGGACAACTGCCTAAATTTTCAAAAAAAATCTGAACTGTTTTTATTAAATTGGTCGACCAATATGGGTCATTGGTCGACCAATATTTTTGCCAATTTTAGGGTTTGACTGTTGAAGCACTGTTTCGGGAGAAGACAAAAACTGACAGCCAAAACAGCTATAAACTGACATAAACGGCAAAAATATGGCCGTTTGGGGGTGGTTTAAGAAACTGATGTAATCAGTTATAAAAACTGATTATTTAATCAAAAATCAGAATAGTATCAATATACTGAAAACTGACTGGTCTGCCAATCAACCTGATTGGCCCATCAAAAATTTGAACAAAAATCAAATTTTGGGAAATTCTCAGAAAATGTTCCTAATGACTTAAGAATAATTCTGGAAAATTTTTGTAAATTTTTCGAATTTCAGGAATTTGTGATTGGGCGACCAGAAGGAGGTATTGGTCAACCAATTTGGTCTTTGACTCATTTTTTGAGAACGGACCCTAAACAACTAAGATAGACCATCATCAAGGCTTTCACATTCTAAGTATTTGTTAGAAAGAAAATGAAGATTACATCGTGTATCACAAGTTATAAAAATTTGTCGATATGCTTCAACTTGAATTTGATGCTTCTTGCAAAGTGTAGTCTTATGATTATCTGATCTGAGTGGGTCTATAAAATCTGCATTGATAAAGTTAGTATACACATATAAATGTTTGTATCATATCATCAAAACCTTATGAGGAGTTTTGAGTTTCCAAGATTCTCCCCCTTTTTGATGATTTTGCAAACATTTAATAATATATATAAAATGTTTATGACATGAAAAGAAAAGAAGCCCCCCTAAATATTTGTTTCACATGCCATGTAAACATATATATTAAATGCAAAAGTAAAGGATGAGAGCATTATTTTGAATGTCATATATTTTTTAAGGATAAAGTAGTAAGATGAAATGTGATTGAATGATATATCTTATTATAATGATGATGTAGTAAATGATTGTCCTTTTACGCATGAAATCCAATATATATACTTTAATTAGTTTTCTCTCCCTTGTCAAATCAGCCAAAAATAGGAATTTTAATGCATATTGGTCAACCAACAGTGTGATTTGGTCGAACAACTGAGTGGTGTAGCATGAATTTACAGAAAAATGGAGGAAAGAAAATTGCATTACATTAATAAAGTGGTACAAAGTGCTGAATTCAAAAGGGTACAAAGGACAGATTGACTAACATCCAAATTAACACAAACAAAGACCCAAATGCAAAAACAAACAACACAACGAAAAACAGCAACACAGCTAATACTGCAGAAATTGGTCGATCAATTGATGTGATTGGTTAGCCAAAGTGCGAAAGTTCTGGGGCAAAATTCTGTCAATATTCTGTAGGAGGTGGTGGTTGATAGCGTGAGCCTGAGGGAAAATAAGGCTCCCATTGTTCAAAGTAACTAACAATCTTTGCTTGACTCTCTTGCATGTGCTCCATGTTATCTCCCAAACGACCAATACGTGTAATGCCCTACCAGCTACTGCACAAGTACTAGGGGGTGAATAGTACTTTAAAATAATAAGGAGTATAATTCCAAATTAAATTGCAAACAACTACCAAATCAATTTGCGGAAGCTTAAATTGAATGACAACACAAAATTAACAATGCTAACAAACGATGTTAATGGGTTCGGATCCACCCAAGTCTCCCCGACTTGTTCCCGGTGATCCTACGTCCCAACCACCCGGATCCCCTCCGGATACTTAGGTTAGAAACCCTAACCCAAGATTTCCACTATGAATATCTTGTGAAAAACCTTCACAAGATCAAATCATACATGCAATAGCAAACGTGAATCCCACAACCCTGGATCACAACCTTCTCTCACAACCGAGAGAATCGCAAAGCAATATTAAAGAGTTTAATATGAAATAAACAATCTTACCACAAAATCCTATACCTTGAGTTTTTCTTACCCAAATGGTGAAATGAAGGATTTGAGGAAGATGAAGTCACCAAGACCTAGCACCAAGGAAATGACCAGCAATCGGTGCCTAGGAATGATTTGGAGACTTGGATCAAGCAATAGCTTGAAGAGCTCACCAAGAACAAGCTTCTCTCTAGATGGGTTCTAGATCAAGAAATAAGAGAGAATGGGTTTCTTGTGAGGAAGAGAGCTTTTGATTTGAGTGAGAATAGCTATCTCTTTTGATCTCAATGAATCTCTGAATGGAAGCTCTAACCTAGATAGAAATGACCTAGGTTCGTATTTATAGGGTCCCATAAAAACAAGTTAGGTCATTCACCAACGGATAGAAATCTGTGTGAATTAGTCGGTCAAAGAACAAACACTGACCGACTAGTTCATCAACTAGTCGGTCAGTCAAACAGCATGGACCGACTAAGTGAAGATCTGAGAAGGGATAGAATTTCAGACCTAGAAATCTAGTCGGTCCAAGAAGACTTTCTGACCGACTAGTTTCACAACTAGTCGGTCAGTCAGTGAACGTAGACCGACTAAGAGGCAAAATGAAATAGTCTGAATGCAAGTTGACTTAGTCGGTCCAAGAACAAAAGTTGACCGACTAGATTGTCAACTAGTCGGTCACCAAACGTTCTTAGACCGACTAACGATAAACAGTAGCTTAGGAGAAATTTAGCATGAACAGTAAGTCACAACTAGTCGGTCACAGAAGCATCACTGACCGACTAGTTTACAAACTATTCGGTCGGTGAGTCAACGTAGACCGACTAACTGTAAACAGTAAAGTCCAAGAAATTAAGGAATCAAACTAGTCGGTCCAAGAAGAGTTGCCGACCGACTAGATCACCATCTAGTCGGTTAGTACTTGTTCTTGTACCAACTAACATGCACAATAAAGTCCGAATCGAAGCGCGATGCTTCGAGGAAGTTAGAATGAACTTGTGCAAGAATCCTAGAGCTACGAAATGAGCGTAATGAAGATAGAAACGTAAGATATACTCAAGGCTTAACATTCTATATATCGAAGCTAAAAGACTATAAATAAAACCTTAATAAACGGTCTTCGAGAGCTTCGATTGAATCTTCATAACTTCCAAAATGGCGCAAGAGCTTCAACGAAGCTTTAGGCATGAATACAAGCTTTGGGAAGTGTTGAGATGTCGCTTTGAATGTTCTCATGAAATTGGCGACGATCTCCAATACTGCGCTCACAAATTGTTAGTTCATGGATTATTTATGTTTGCTCATCATCAAAACCAAATCCGGGGAGTCCAATATTCAACATTCTCCCCCTTTTTGGTGATGACAAACCAACATAAATAATAATAAAAAATAATGATTCAAATGTAAAATACTTACTCCCCCTGCATTGATGACACGTTAATTCCAAAATGAATATATATGAATTGCATCAAGCAGACGAGTAAGATAAATAAAGAGAATCGATTTTTGAAATATCGGATTTTGAAAATCCTTATATATATCTTAACTCCCCCTGAATCTAACATATCAAACTAGATTCTTGGAAATTGAGTTAAATTTTCATTTGCGCTATTTATTATCATTATCTCTCCCCCTTTGGCATTATCCCAAAAATGGGGGGCATACAACGACAACAACTAGGAAATTGAAAATCCAACGTCGGGAGTCGTAGACAATGACGATGGAGCAAATTGACACCAAGGGAAAAGTGTGGAAATCAAAAACAAGGTGTGCCAAATTGTCCATTATCAATAAAAAGAACGATAATCAAAATCATCAAAAATACCAAATGTTTATTCATTTCTTGAATAAAGAAACATACTCTCCAATATTCAATAATCTTGGTTAAATTTGTGCATGGAAAACAATTCAATATAATTATAGAAATATAATCTATTTAACCAAGCATTTAAGAATCGAGCGACGAAATCACATTGCATGGACATTTAATGAGAATTAATGTGCACGACGAAGTAAATATCACAACATGAACATCGATGAATATATATAAATGATAACATCATGAGTACATCCAAAAAGATATCAAATATTAAAATGTACATCACATCAAATGAAACACATCATCTATATAAACATCAAAAAGTACAACATCATCGTCTACATCAAAATATAACATCATCATCAATATCCAAAGTTCATCAGAATACCCAACATCGACATCCAGAAAACTCAAAAGTACATCAAAGACAACCATCAATCTCCATCCTAACCCAAAATAAAACACTCTCAAAAAGGTAAATCATCCAATGAGCAGTGGAGAGTCCTCGGAACAGACGATCACGAGGAAGTGGCTGGATCTGCAGTGTCCGTGGGTCCAGTCGACGGAGTGGACTCAGGCTCTGCAGGGAGAAGAGGCGTCTCAACAGACGGGATCGTCGGGGTAGGTGTGGAAACAGCTGGCTCAGAAGCAGGGATCTCAACAGCAGCAGGTGATAGATGTGAAGGCTCGGCAGCAGGGTCAGCAGCAGGCTCAGAAGTCTGAAGTGCTGAAGCAGAAGGCTCTGGAGCACCGGAAGAGGTGCCATCTCCAGGAGCAGAAGTGGTGCCAGCAGCAGCAGCAGCAGTGGCCTCATCGCCACGGGCTAAGGAAGTGACAAGCTCGTCAATCTCCTCCTCGTCCATCTCCTCGGCCTCAGAAACTGAAGGAGGAAGATCAATCCCCATCATACGAGCCATACGGTAGACTACCTCCTCAGTACGAGCCAAACGTGAGTCGTGCTGACGAAGTAGGCGTACGACATCGTCCAAAGTAGCAGGAGGAGTGGAGGCTGCAGCAGCTGACGGAGTAAACTGGGAAGCAGATGCGGTAGACCTCTGCACGTGACGAAGCGCCGCTAGAGATTTCTTCACGGCCGTCGCGTTCAGAGGAGTACCCAAGGGACGCTCATCGTCAGGAGGGAGAGGGACTCGGAAATGACGAAACACGAGAGTCAACAGACAAGGGTATGGAATATGCGCAGATTTATTGGTCTTGCGTATACACTCGAAAGAGTCCATCTTATCGAGTATCACGCGAGCCCAATTAATCTCGCACCCCAAGAAAAGAGCGTAGATCAATTTCAAGAACGGCTGGGAAGGGAGTGAAGATGATCCATACTTAGGGAGTAGGCAAGACTTCAAGATTAGGTTAAGGACCCACGCATTCGGCTTGAAAGATTTCGATGGAACACCAATGAATGCGGAGGGGATAACATGGAAGATATCTGAAAGAACTGACTGATCCAAGGAAGAAATATCATCGACGGAAATGTCCGAAGGAAGGAGACCACACGACGCACAGCCAAGAATCTCCCCCAAGATTTCTGCCGTGAGAACTATAGGAGTTCCCAAGACAGTAGTCTCAATGGAGTGACTGGCATCGTACTGGCCTCGAACGCGATTGGCATAGAACAATTTCACGAGGCGAGGATACGGTTTGGGATTGGCCTTAAGATCGTATCAAAGATAATCAAGGAGACCACTATAGGAGAGGAGGTCAGCTAAGCCAAGGAAATCAGAAAACTGGACGTAGTGCTCCAATAGCATCGGGCAGTGTTCAATACGGTTGTAGGCCGCGAGACACAAAGGGTCATCGCGACACAACGATATGTCAACACCCCCCGCTGGCATTGGCCCCTTTCCCTTTGGCTGGCGAGTCCTAGGACGGAGTGGAGGAGTGGGTTCCCTATGGCCTTGCTCATCCTCAGGCACAAACTCAGTGTCGGAATCGGGAGGAGTAGAGGGTGAGTGGAGTATGGGCTTTTTGGATTTAGATTTGCGGGGTTTGACGGTCGCCGTCCTCTGCTTCTTCAGAGGAGGCGAAGACAGGGAAGCTTGAGTAGACTTGGCATGACGTTTAGGCTTAGGGGGATTCCTAGGGTCGGAAGGCCCTACGGTCATGGGAGAAGCCCCAGAAGAGGCGATGGGAATCCTCGTCTTTGCCATGGTCGTGGCACGACGAGCACAAGCAACAGAAACTACGTGCAACACAAACCCTAGAGAACAAACCCTAGAAGCACACACAATCAAACCCTAACTCACAAGCCCTAAGTGAAAAATTAATTCCGAAACCCTAGAATACCTAGAAGATGAAATCGAACCCTAGGGAAGGAAATCGACCTAGGAGGAGGAGGAAGATACCTAGGAGGAGGAGGCGACGGCGGCGGACGGCGGGGATGGCCGGAGATATGGCCGGAGTCGACGGGAATACGAAGGGGCTCGAGAGGGTTTTTGGGTTTTTCGGGCTTGAGCTGAGAGAGAGAGACCGACTAAAAAGAATTTTAGTCGAACGAAAATGACTTAAGTCGGTCGAGATCAGGAAAAGACACAAATGCCCTAACCCACTTAGTCGGTCACAGTTCAAGCACTGACCGACTAGATTACGATCTAGTCGGTCGGTCAATGAGCTTGAACCGACTAAGTCGAAACAGAGGCAAACAGGGATTTTTAGGGCTAGAATTAGTCGGTCGCAGTATATTCACTGACCGACTAGTTTTCAATCTAGTCGGTCTGAAAATGTACTGTGACCGACTAAAGAGAGAAAATGAAAAGAGTTAGATGAATGCATGATCTAGTCGGTCTGAGTTCACTTGCTGACCGACTAGATGAGCATCTAGTCGGTTGACAAATGAACTGAAACAGACTAGAAGAGTCCAAAAATTGATAATTGATTTTTCTTCACAAACCACTTGGATGAAACATCTTAACACTCTCATTAGTCATCTAAATTACCCCATAAAACGTCGAAATCTTAAATACGACTTTCAAATAAGAATTCGATCATAAATTCAAACAAATCTCATAAAATTCCCAAAAATTCAACAAATCTAGCATGAACGAAATATCGCGAAATATATTAGCATGCAAGATGAATGAATTTAAATATGAATCCTATATCTCGGATTCACCCATAATCCCCAATTCTCGACGCAACCACACAAAGGAGTCCTCCTTTAGGGGTTTCGTGAAAATATCGGCGATTTGCTTTTGGGTTTCAACGTACACTAATATGATGTCCTTTTTAGCTACATGATCATCTAAAAAATGGTGTCGGACATCTATGTGTTTGGATCGGGAATGGTGCACCGGATTCTTTGAAAGACAGATAGCACTTTGGTTATCCACCATGATAGGGCTAGTATCACAATGAATACCAAAATCCTTCAATGTGTGTCTCATCCAAAGAACCTGGGCACAAGCGGCACCGGCGGCAATGTATTCCGCCTCGGTGGTTGAAAGTGATACCGAATTTTGCTTCTTGGAAAACCAAGAGACAAGAGAATTTCCTAGAAAATGGCAAGTGCCACTAGTACTTTTCTTGTCGGATTTGCATCCCGCATAATCAGCGTCACTATATGAGACTAACTCATATGTGCTAGATTTCGGATAAAGTAATCCAAAATCAAGTGTATAACTTAGATAACGGAAAATACGTTTTACCGCTACTAAGTGAGAATCCTTAGGTTGAGACTGATAACGAGCACATATGCATACGGCAAACATAATATCAGGCCTACTTGCGGTAAGATAAAGTAAACTACCTATCATACCTCGATATAGACGAATGTCTACATCTTTTCCGCCCGTATCTTTATCAAGATGCGTTGTAGTGCTCATAGGAGTCTTTTTCCCGGAGGCATTCTCCATTCCAAATCGCTTTAGCAACTCCACCGTGTACTTCGTTTGGTGGATGAAGATTGCATCGTTCAATTGGCGAATTTGGAGACCTAAGAAATATTTGAGTTCGCCCATGTAGCTCATCTCAAATTGTTCCTTCATAACATTAGAAAACTATTCGCATAGAGCAAAGTTAGTAGCACCGAAAATGATATCATCAACATAAATTTGAACTAATAAAATATCATTATTCGCATGCTTAATAAAAAGTGTAGAATCGGCTTCGCCCATTTTAAAATTCAAATCCAAAAGAAAATTCTTTAGGCGATCATACCAAGCTCGAGGAGCTTGTCTCAAACCATAAAGAGCTTTCTTTAGTTTAAAAACGTGATTTGGAAATTTTTCATTTATGAAGCCCGGAGGTTGAGAAACGTAAACTTCCTCAATGACATCTCCATTTAAAAATGCACTTTTAACATCCATTTGAAATAATTTAAAATTCTTATGGCATGCAAAAGACAAAAGTAATCTAATTGATTCTAATCTAGCTACCGGAGCGAAGGATTCTTCGAAATCGATACCTTCCTCTTGTCGATAGCCTTGAGCTACTAACCGAGCTTTGTTCCGGACGACGACTTGGTTTTCGTCGGTTTTGTTCTTGGAGATCCACTTTGTCCCTATGACGGTGTGGTTCTTCGATGGCAAAGGAACAAGCTCCCAAACTTCATTTCTCTCGAATTGAATGAGCTCCTCTTCCATGGCTAAGATCCAAGCGCTATCTTCGCATGCTTCATTAATATTCTTTGGCTCTATCGAGGAGGCAAAGGCACAATGAGCAAAGTAGTTCACTTGCGATCTCGTCTTGACACTATCATAGATATTGCCAATGACTTGCTCATGAGGATGGTCACGAACGGTATGAAGCCGTTTGGGAATACCTTGATCACTAGGAACATTCTCAAAAACTTCATTAGTTGGGTTAGTCTCAATAGAATCAATAGAATCATTAGACTTAGAATTATCAAACGAATCACATAAAACATCAATAGAATCATTATCATTAGAAATTCTAGTTGGAACAAATCCTTCATTAAATGAGACATGAAGCGACTCCTCGATCGTTGAGGTTCGTTTGTTGAATATCCGGAAGGCTTTGCTATGATCGCACCCCAGATACACGCCCCGAGGCGACGGTTGTAGTTTTACTGCAAGCGCACGGCGTAGTGGCAAGCGGGTATCGAACACAGGGAGGACGAATGACCGTGCTTGTTCCTAATCAACCTGGCTATCCAAGAGGGATAATTGCCTTGGGCGATCCTGTCACAATCGTCAGACAAATGTGCGAAATATCAAATCAAATAAAGAACGTCTAGGGAATGGGGAATCCCCGCTACTCACCGTATTTCATAAATGTGGTTCGTCGGTATTAAAACTGCTAGAATGAGAATTCGGATGAACTAGTTGCAACTAAATGTAGAACCAAGCTCACGCTCTCGCGCTATTGCTGGTCTATAGCTTTCCTAGGTTCGGGTCCAATCTCTTGCAAACCCTAGCCTAGAGAAGCTAGCATTAGGATCAACATCATCGTCCAATTGCGCACCGAGCCCAATCTCTTGCAAACTCGGTCCACGACCTAGATTGGGATGGTTCCTACCTGTCCAATCTCTTGCAAACGGGTATCGGCATGGAATTGCACCCGGAAATCCTAGTATCGGTCCAATCTCTTGCAAACCGATACTTCGAAAATCCGACTCCAACCCAATTCGGATTTCTAGGGCTTCCTATCAAATTGGGATCCAATCTCTTGCAAATCCCAATCGATATGAATACCTAGCTATCCGTAGTAATTCGATCCCAATCTAATCTCTAATTATTGATTCTAGCACAATTTCTACCAATTCGTCACAAATACGAAATTGGGCTTGTAGGGGTTCATCCCCACGCCCCAAGACGTGGAGACTACTCACAAATCATAGCAATAGCACAATAATTAGCAATGAAATAAACAATGGAATTCATCTCAAATATTGAAATAGACAATAAAAATAGAGTTTTTGGGGAAGAGAGATGCAAACCCAAGTAGTTCTTCAATTAATCCAACAAAAATCCAAGTTTTCCCTCTTCTCCAATTACAATAATAAAGCTAAAAAGTAATCTAAAAAGCTGCAAAAAATCTAAGAGGTGGCTCCTCAAACTAGGGTAAAAACAGGGCTTAAATAGCCCCAAAAATCGTCCAAAAATCCTGACCAAAACGCCCCTGCACAGCCTGTTTTCCGCAAATTTCGCTACAGGCAGCGCATCGCACTCGGCCGAGTGACAAAAGTCGCTCGGCCGAGTGAAAACCCTGTAATTTTCCAGTAAGTCGGGGCTTTCAGGGGTCTTCAGTTCGGGGGCGGCTCGGCCGAGTGAGTTGTCATCACTCGGCCGATGGCTTCACTGCACTCGGGCGGACGGGATTTACCACTCGGCCGAGTGGGTCTTCTGAAGCTCAGGTGGCCGAAAAACAGTAACTTCGATATTTTTGAGGGCCTTCGTCTGGGCGCCACTCGGGCGGACGTGGTATAGTCACTCGGCCGATGTGGTCTCCGTCGCTCGGCCGAGTACACATGAAAAACGTGTCTGAACGGGTCGGCCAAGCGGTGTCTCGCTGGTCGGCCGAGTGGCTCCTCCACTCGGCCGAGTGGGACACAAAAAATGCCCAATCTGCTTATTTTGGCCTCCTCGTCGCTCCTGCGACGTCCATTCTTCTTCCGCTCCTCTCCAACAGCAAAATACTCCTCGGGGAGGTCGTCGGTGGCCGTCTAGAGTAAGCGCATCTCGAGATCACTCCATATCGCGCCAAATCACCTGAAATGCGACAAAAACAACAAAACGTGAAAAGCATCGCAATATCGTCGATAAATCGTAAAAAACGTGATTTGGGCAATCTAAATGGCATGCAAACATGCGGAAAAAAGGTGTAAAATAAGGAGTGATCAAAATCCCCCAAGCTTGCCTCTTACTCGTCCTCGAGGAAGGTAAGTAAAATGTCACGCCCCGCTTCCCATTCTACCGGGAGCGAGGACGCGAGCGGGTCCGCGATGTGCTTAAAACAAGGAGGAGTACTTTTTTTTTCTTCCTCTTGAAATCTTTTTCTTTTCTTCCTCCTTGGCTTAAACACACTAAGCGTCTGTATAAAAATTGCAGATTCTTGCTTGCAAGTTTAAGAAGCAGCTCAAACAACATTATTACATATCCAGTGTACAATAATTAAGATACAGCTTGGCCTAGCATGGCCAATACAAACAAGGTACACGAATTACATTAATCAAATATATATATATAAGTGCTGACGCGAAGGTAAAAGTCTAGTCTTCTGTGGGTAGATACTCCACGTAGCTTTCGAGCACTGGCTCGACTCCTGCAGTAGTGTCTTCAAGGAACTCACTATCGATACCTGACGGACATTTCGTAAAACAACAAAATGAAATGTCCGTCAGCGAGGTTTACTCGGCAAGATAATCTCAAAATCAAAACGTTGGACATTTTAAATTTAAACAATGGTGAACTTTTAAAGACAAGCAATAAGCTTAATTCACAAATAAGCAATAAAAGGGATAAAGCAGTTTAAAGCAGTTAAAACAGTTAAAGCAGTTAAAGAAGTTGAACATTTGCAATCTGCAGCAATTTAATCATCGATAGCCATTTGCAATACCGTTTACAACCTGTAGCAATTTAATCATTCAATAACAATTAGCAATACCATTTGCAACCTGTGACGATTTAGCATTAAATAAACACACTGTAGCAACCTGCAGAGAAGATGTTAGAACAATAGTCAATAACCAGTCTATCCTAGTGATAAGTCCATGTCCAAGAGTACTAGAGATAACCAACATGCAGCCTGCGACGGGAGCAACTCCGAGGCTTACCCACCGTTCCGATATGGCAACGGTCAAGGTTCTAACCCCCGTAATGTGTTGGAGGTAATTTAGTATGGCGCATCCAGTCATTCTGTAACACTTGTGATCATAGACTACCCCAATCCCAGGTCAAGCCAAGTGTCGGTCAACAGGACGTGTACTATCAGTTCAATATTGAAATTCCATCTTCTATTTTATATTGTTAAAGTTCCATCTTTCATTCAATATTGTTGAAGTTCCATCTTCCATTCAGTCAGTTCAATCTCGGTATTCCAATAGTCTGTACAACAGTCTCGTGAAAGTTCACAACTTCACGACTCGATTAAATGAAAACATCAGGATCACTTAAATAAATAAAGAACGAGTAAGATATGATTTTAACCAAGAAAAAGAGTTTAAATTAGCTTAAAATACTTTCTAAGACTAGTAGTTATTTCTCAAGATTTTTAAACAATTTTTAAACAATTTTAAATAGCCAAAAAGCAATTTTAAATCAAGAAATGATTTTTAAAACATATGTTCAAGGAATTGTTTAGAGCAAACCGTAAATCAGAATTCTTCAAACAAGGTGTCAAAATGATCGTATTCACTAGTACTACGACGTATATTTTTTTATCGTACATTGGTGTACGTGAAAATCAACGTTATGAATTTTAAAAGGATTTATAAAACAAGAAATTATTAATAATACCCACGATCAAGGATTTATTCCGGATAAACCGTACGTCGGAATTCTGTAAACAAGATGTCAAAACGACCGTATTTACAAGTACTGTGACATATATTTTTATAAGACGTACGTATACGTAAAAATTGCAAGCTACGAATTTTAAAAGAATTTTAACCTATTTAAGTTTTGCCTTTAAAAATTCACTGTGAGAAATATACTTGCCTGATCGCGACGAAACTAGCGCCAATGGATTCGTTTCGACGTTTCTGATTTTCTGGGACTAGTCACACATTTTTCTGGGCCCTATATAATTACTTATGGATTTATAACCTTAAAACCCATTTATTAATTGTTTTAAAATACGAAAATACGAAATTACGTCGTATTTACAAGTTTGCCATTGAGTATATTACCGTCGCTCTCCGTTCTCCTTCGTGTGCAAGCGACGACGGGAGCTTCGGATGCGTGGCCGCACGGCGGCGGAGGGCGGCAGTAGGGAGAGGAGATCGCGGCGGAGGCGGAGGCGGATCTCTCAGGCGGTGGTCGGAGCATGGGAGGAGCGTGCGGTGGCGGGTTTCGAGTGCTGCAGCGAGCGGGGGACGTTGCTGTCGATGGGCAGTCGGAGCGGGCGAAGTCGGACGGAGGCGTTGTGCGGCGGCCTGGGTGGGGTCATCGCGGCGGCGATGAACGGAGAAGCCGCAGAGGCAGCTGCTTCGGGGGTGTGCTACAGTGGGGAGAGGATGGTGGATGCGGGGTCTCCGTCGGGCGCTGTGGCGGGCTCTCGGGGTGAGGAAGGATGGGGGCGGTCGTCGCACTGCGGTCGAGGGCGGGGCACACGGCGGTCAAGCCCGCCGGAGGTGAGGTGCGGGGTGAGGCTGAGAGATCGGGAGAGAGAGTAGAGATAGAGAGAGGGAGTGAAGAGACGAGGGCGGGGGTTTTGAACGTAATGAGAGGGAGAGAGAGAGAGGGTCTGTGTGGGTTAATATTTGAGAAGATGGGTTATTTGCTGAGGGAAGAAGAGAGTGTGGGGAAAATATTTATAGGGTTAGAGAAGTTGGGTAGCTGCATGGATTGGGTAGGGGTTTGAGCTAACAAAGTGGGTGGGTTAGGTACGGGTTAGATGGGGATGTGGGTAGATACGGTTTAGATTTAGGTGGGATAATTAGGAAGGTAAAACACCATTAACGGAAGTCATTAGTGAAAAATACAAACACGAAATTACGAAAATGTCCCTACTAGTAAACGTGTCCGAAAAATTACGAAAACATACCCACGGGATCGTATCGTCACGAGGATTGCGAATACGAAGACCGTTTCAGGGTTTGAGCTACGGAAATACTAGATTTTGGCCAAAACGTTTAGAAAGCGGGTTTGCGGGTTCTATATTGAAACGATATCAGAAAATTACGAAATTAATGTGGGAAGCCCCAAATGATCATAGGATGCTACTGCAGAAGTTTGAAAATGTTTTGAAGACGTTTGAATAGAAAATAAATTCATTGACCTAAAACTGCAATATCTGAAAACGAATTTTTATCAGATCTTTTGGAGGTATTTGATGAAATTCGATTTTACCAAAATATTCCATAACTAGTCTGGTACTCCAAAATATTTTTATAGGAAATTTTTGAAATCAGTTTAAGACTCCTAACAAACCATTATAAAATACAATTAAAAATGAATTTACTTTAAATACTTGATTTAAATGTATTGGAAAAATACAGGCCGTTACATTCTACCCTCCTTAAAAATAATTCCGTCCTCGGAATTTAAAAATATTTTTGAAACAAATAATTGATATTATAAAGAAGCTCAAGCAAATAAATGATAAAATGGAAAACTAGTCGAATGATTACAATTTAGAAAATAAGTTGTTAATAGCATGAAATATAATGTGATATAATGGCATCAAGAAAACAAGAGATATTTCTAATAAGTATTAACATTATCATAGTTTCCGTAACTAGTCCCGACCAGTATCACTACAATAGTTACCATGCCTTCCCAAGTAGTCCAAAATTAACGTGAGATAATAATATCACATGAAAATGAGGGCTATTATGATGACACCATCTGATCGAACTTGGAACCTGAGGTGATAAGCCAGTAGCAAGCTATTTAAACCACATAAAATGGAAGATCATATAGTTTATTCGTGCTACTGGGTCTTAATCAAAGATGTCGCTCATAATATAGCACGTATCGACTAATCCACGGGTACCAACACCATCAATTTCCATAATGCCCAACCACATGCTAACGTCCAAATCACCGCCCAAAGGTAAGTACATGGCCAACACTCTAAGTCAGTACTCACTGCCAGCATTTCTTCCGTCAATCTCCATACTATCACACAATAAGGCAGGATCCATGCTCTCATCCAGAGCCAAGCACAAGGCCTACATCCAACTTCAACACCCAAGGCCAATATCATGCCAATAATCATCGCCATCATTCCTTCCGTAGACCAATACCTGACATTCGCAACACCCAACATCACCCAACAAGTGAACAACCAAAAACACGCTTTCCCGAAAACTAAAAGGAGTAGACGCAAGAGGAAGCCTAAACGGGATCTCAACGAGGGTGAGACCCAAGGCAGAGAGCTCAAGAGAAGCCCAAGGATCACGGCTTCCCAAGATCTCAGCCAAGCGGCGGTAGCGAGGGTGGCGGCGAGGGTCGCTGCTAAGCCCAACAGACCCCAAGGTCGTTGGTGGGCCATCGGCGGCTGGCGATCCACGGCGGCGAGCGCTGCGACTGGCTGTCGATCCATGGCGGGGAGCTAGGGCCTACGGGATGGAGCGAAGCGGAAGCTGGCGGATCGGAGATCGGAGCGGCGATGCAAGGTCCGATCGAGCTCGCTTGGGGAAGAGGCCAGGAGGATGAGGGGGCGATGTCTGAGGGAAGCCACGGGGTGGCTTGCGCAGGAAGGAGCGGGGTCAAAAAGAAAACGGGGGGGCACCGAAGTCGTCGGTGTTAGGCTGGAACGGGGCTCGAGGAGAGGAAACAGACAGAACGCAATAAAGAGGGGGAAAGGCGGTCAGTGGGAAATGAATCAAACCCTTGGGGGAAAGAAATTGGGTACAAGATAGAAGTAGGGGCTAGAGGAGAAATACGAGCACAAAATGAAAAGACGCCAACAACCTACACTGGCACATCAGGTTGGCTCGTCTCAAAATCTCCAGTATCATCCTCGAATACTTCTGAGCGTCTTTCGATCTGCTTCCGCGGAGGAACTTAAACTTAAGATGGTCGGGTATTTCGAACTCTACCCTCCTTTGACGACAGTCAAAGGTGGCATGAAATGTCCTTAACCAATTCATCCCAAGAACCACATCAAATGTCGGCATCTCTATCACCATGGATTTAGCAAAAAGACCTCGTCTACAAATCACATAGAACATTGGAGGCATCCGCTGGGAACTGCCAGCGGTCTCGACCATCCAACGTGGAGTCAGAGGTTTAACAGTTATAGTGATAAGAAACATGTCCAAGATCTAAATAATAGAGTAAGTAGCTTAGTGGAATATCTCGTACCTGGGATTTACTTGGTCCGTAGCCTCAGCTTCTTCTACCGTCATGGTACAAGCTTGGCGTCTTTGGGGTAGCACCTGTTGTCGAGTCTGCTGGTACACTTGTTGTTGGTTGACGTTGTTGAGCTGAGTTGGAAGGCTGAGACTTCCTCTCAGGACAGTCGCTTGCAGTGTGGCCCTTCGATTTGCTTTAGTGGTTGAACTCGAACTTCTGATGATCCAAAATTCGAATGATGTCCTCCATAACTAAAGTTCAAGGGGACTAAAGAAAGATTCTAAGAAGGTCAATCGAAAGGTCATCAAGCTAAGAGAAGGTGATAATGAAGATCGATGACGTCACATAATCATGATTCACATCCTTGCGGTCCAGCGGACACGGCCAGGGAAGTGACTAAGCTAGGATCACTTGCACCCAGTCTAGCTAGGTTGATCCAACAGACTTTAGCCAAGCACATTGACCGGTATCATGGTCCATTGAAGGAAGATTATCATTTATATGCGTGTCATCATCAACTGAAGGAAAGGTGATGAAACGAGTAGATGGTTCATCCAATGAAAATAACTATAACGGTTAGCAAAAGTGGCTACTATGGAGGGTATAACCAAGAATGGAACACGAGTTCCTAAGCAATGGTTAAGAATTCGAAAAAGGTAATGAAGTTCAATGGAAATAGTTCGTTGCGAATTTTGTGGTAAGAAGTAATAGGAAATTTCCATATCAAGATGTGGACATGCTATAGCACGATAACATATGCTAGCAATGATAATAAAGACGATGGGCGTCAAATCGACGTAGAGGGAAAAGGTTCAGGTATACCAGTGATTACTGGCTCAGCAGCTTCGTGGAGAATATAGGGTTGAATTTCCGGTATTTCCTTTACGATACCCAAGATGTCGTTGTTGGTGACGTCGTCTGTATCTGGTCGACCTGCCATATATACTTTAAAACAAACCGCAATGTAAGGTAGGTTAGAATAAATCTATTCTAGCAGTATACTTGGATATTAATGTCATTTAAACCGATCTTAAAGTATTTGCATAAGCAAGACCTGCATGGGCCGCCACCAAAACCTGTCACGCCCCGCTTCCCATTCTACCGGGAGCGAGGACGCGAGCGGGTCCGCGATGTGCTTAAAACAAGGAGGAGTACTTTTTTTTTTCTTCCTCTTGAAATCTTTTTCTTTTCTTCCTCCTTGGCTTAAACACACTAAGCGTCTGTATAAAAATTGCAGATTCTTGCTTGCAAGTTTAAGAAGCAGCTCAAACAACATTATTACATATCCAGTGTACAATAATTAAGATACAGCTTGGCCTAGCATGGCCAATACAAACAAGGTACACGAATTACATTAATCAAATATATATATATAAGTGCTGACGCGAAGGTAAAAGTCTAGTCTTCTGTGGGTAGATACTCCACGTAGCTTTCGAGCACTGGCTCGACTCCTGCAGTAGTGTCTTCAAGGAACTCACTATCGATACCTGACGGACATTTCGTAAAACAACAAAATGAAATGTCCGTCAGCGAGGTTTACTCGGCAAGATAATCTCAAAATCAAAACGTTGGACATTTTAAATTTAAACAATGGTGAACTTTTAAAGACAAGCAATAAGCTTAATTCACAAATAAGCAATAAAAGGGATAAAGCAGTTTAAAGCAGTTAAAACAGTTAAAGCAGTTAAAGAAGTTGAACATTTGCAATCTGCAGCAATTTAATCATCGATAGCCATTTGCAATACCGTTTACAACCTGTAGCAATTTAATCATTCAATAACAATTAGCAATACCATTTGCAACCTGTGACGATTTAGCATTAAATAAACACACTGTAGCAACCTGCAGAGAAGATGTTAGAACAATAGTCAATAACCAGTCTATCCTAGTGATAAGTCCATGTCCAAGAGTACTAGAGATAACCAACATGCAGCCTGCGACGGGAGCAACTCCGAGGCTTACCCACCGTTCCGATATGGCAACGGTCAAGGTTCTAACCCCCGTAATGTGTTGGAGGTAATTTAGTATGGCGCATCCAGTCATTCTGTAACACTTGTGATCATAGACTACCCCAATCCCAGGTCAAGCCAAGTGTCGGTCAACAGGACGTGTACTATCAGTTCAATATTGAAATTCCATCTTCTATTTTATATTGTTAAAGTTCCATCTTTCATTCAATATTGTTGAAGTTCCATCTTCCATTCAGTCAGTTCAATCTCGGTATTCCAATAGTCTGTACAACAGTCTCGTGAAAGTTCACAACTTCACGACTCGATTAAATGAAAACATCAGGATCACTTAAATAAATAAAGAACGAGTAAGATATGATTTTAACCAAGAAAAAGAGTTTAAATTAGCTTAAAATACTTTCTAAGACTAGTAGTTATTTCTCAAGATTTTTAAACAATTTTTAAACAATTTTAAATAGCCAAAAAGCAATTTTAAATCAAGAAATGATTTTTAAAACATATGTTCAAGGAATTGTTTAGAGCAAACCGTAAATCAGAATTCTTCAAACAAGGTGTCAAAATGATCGTATTCACTAGTACTACGACGTATATTTTTTTATCGTACATTGGTGTACGTGAAAATCAACGTTATGAATTTTAAAAGGATTTATAAAACAAGAAATTATTAATAATACCCACGATCAAGGATTTATTCCGGATAAACCGTACGTCGGAATTCTGTAAACAAGATGTCAAAACGACCGTATTTACAAGTACTGTGACATATATTTTTATAAGACGTACGTATACGTAAAAATTGCAAGCTACGAATTTTAAAAGAATTTTAACCTATTTAAGTTTTGCCTTTAAAAATTCACTGTGAGAAATATACTTGCCTGATCGCGACGAAACTAGCGCCAATGGATTCGTTTCGACGTTTCTGATTTTCTGGGACTAGTCACACATTTTTCTGGGCCCTATATAATTACTTATGGATTTATAACCTTAAAACCCATTTATTAATTGTTTTAAAATACGAAAATACGAAATTACGTCGTATTTACAAGTTTGCCATTGAGTATATTACCGTCGCTCTCCGTTCTCCTTCGTGTGCAAGCGACGACGGGAGCTTCGGATGCGTGGCCGCACGGCGGCGGAGGGCGGCAGTAGGGAGAGGAGATCGCGGCGGAGGCGGAGGCGGATCTCTCAGGCGGTGGTCGGAGCATGGGAGGAGCGTGCGGTGGCGGGTTTCGAGTGCTGCAGCGAGCGGGGGACGTTGCTGTCGATGGGCAGTCGGAGCGGGCGAAGTCGGACGGAGGCGTTGTGCGGCGGCCTGGGTGGGGTCATCGCGGCGGCGATGAACGGAGAAGCCGCAGAGGCAGCTGCTTCGGGGGTGTGCTACAGTGGGGAGAGGATGGTGGATGCGGGGTCTCCGTCGGGCGCTGTGGCGGGCTCTCGGGGTGAGGAAGGATGGGGGCGGTCGTCGCACTGCGGTCGAGGGCGGGGCACACGGCGGTCAAGCCCGCCGGAGGTGAGGTGCGGGGTGAGGCTGAGAGATCGGGAGAGAGAGTAGAGATAGAGAGAGGGAGTGAAGAGACGAGGGCGGGGGTTTTGAACGTAATGAGAGGGAGAGAGAGAGAGGGTCTGTGTGGGTTAATATTTGAGAAGATGGGTTATTTGCTGAGGGAAGAAGAGAGTGTGGGGAAAATATTTATAGGGTTAGAGAAGTTGGGTAGCTGCATGGATTGGGTAGGGGTTTGAGCTAACAAAGTGGGTGGGTTAGGTACGGGTTAGATGGGGATGTGGGTAGATACGGTTTAGATTTAGGTGGGATAATTAGGAAGGTAAAACACCATTAACGGAAGTCATTAGTGAAAAATACAAACACGAAATTACGAAAATGTCCCTACTAGTAAACGTGTCCGAAAAATTACGAAAACATACCCACGGGATCGTATCGTCACGAGGATTGCGAATACGAAGACCGTTTCAGGGTTTGAGCTACGGAAATACTAGATTTTGGCCAAAACGTTTAGAAAGCGGGTTTGCGGGTTCTATATTGAAACGATATCAGAAAATTACGAAATTAATGTGGGAAGCCCCAAATGATCATAGGATGCTACTGCAGAAGTTTGAAAATGTTTTGAAGACGTTTGAATAGAAAATAAATTCATTGACCTAAAACTGCAATATCTGAAAACGAATTTTTATCAGATCTTTTGGAGGTATTTGATGAAATTCGATTTTACCAAAATATTCCATAACTAGTCTGGTACTCCAAAATATTTTTATAGGAAATTTTTGAAATCAGTTTAAGACTCCTAACAAACCATTATAAAATACAATTAAAAATGAATTTACTTTAAATACTTGATTTAAATGTATTGGAAAAATACAGGCCGTTACATAAAAGGCGAACCCGGTGGATTCGGAAAACGAAAACGACGAAAAACGAAAAAGAAGGAAAACGAAGAAGAATGAAAACGAAATGAAAATAAAGAAGAAAGAAGGAAGCGAAGAGGTAGGACGCTAGATCATTTTCTCAGGACGTGGGTTTCACTTACTCATATAGCATGCACCGAATGTGAAATACATGTCAAAGAATTTTATTTCGATATCATAGTATAATAGTGCAAATAGAAATAGAAAACCCACGAACAATGGTATAATCATGCAAAACAGATTAATTTTAAAATTAACATCGTCTGAATCATTTAAAGCGGTATACAAATCACAGATCACACACTTTTCAATCAAACGCTTTCTATCTGGAGTATAAGAATATCACACCATAGAATAGAGAGAATAGAAAAGTGTGGATTTCATGAAATGAAAGCTAGGCTTAGATTTCTGGATTTCGTAAAGCTAGAAACAATCTCACCGAGTATAGAATATTACTTAGCCTAGGTTGTCGTGCAATGTCAAGTAGTCACTCTCTCACACATCAATGGATCTCCTCCCCCAAGCTTATCTATAAGCGTGGTGGCACAAAAATATTTACATCCCCATTTATGTATATATATAGCTCCAAAATCAATGAAGAGAAAGAAGAAAGAAAGTAAGTGAGATGGGATCTTTTATTGAGGATTTTTTTTTCTTTGCAATAAGCAATATATACACAATGATCCCAACTCAGAGAGAGATAATGATATACAAGTATGTTTTTCTCCCTTTCACTTATTCATTTATATATATATATATTTTTTTTGAATAGGGGATTTGGAGCTAGGAATTAATGGCGGGGGAAATGCCATAAAATAGAATCACTAAGGGGAGATTCACCAATGATTTTAAAAGTAGAGAAATGATGTTCAAGATTTGTGGAGAAAGAAATATATATAACTCTCGGCTCACTCTATAAGACATGCACGACAACTTCAGCAGGGTAATCTAATCTACTCAGTTTTGATCACAAAAAGCTAACTAATCCAGATATATCATAGCTAACATCATTCAATCATCCCGAAGTGAAGCGTACAATTCATGCATATAGAAGTGATAAAGGAAAAGAAATCAGTACTCCAGACATAGGCATTCAATGCGTGAATCTTGGTGTGTTTTCTGTGATAGCATACATATGAATATTCAGACTCAGCTAATAATAAAGTTTCATCCATTTTCATGTGAAAAAGGCGTGGGTTACCATTTCTAAATGCAAAGCAAGTCATAGCATATGATATCAGAAGTAAAATCTAGGACATGACAAATATAGCATGCATATAAAATAAGCTAACTCCACGTAGTCATCATCACAGAAAATTCATCTCTAGCATGAGATGAAAAAGAAATAAAGATAAAGGAAAATAGAACTATTTACAATGCGGCACGCAGAAAAATAAGAAAAACGTGATGCATGGTAAAATGAGAAGAAGAAATGATGAAAATAAGTGAAAATAAGTGCAAAAGCGGAAAGTGGCGTGAAAAACTAAAAATAAAGGTGGCAAAGAGAAAAAAACGTGAGGACTCACTCCCCCAAGCTAAACCGCACAGTGTCCTCAATGTGCAAAGTGTGGCACACAGAGAGACAAGGAATGAGAGGGGCAAGTGAGGATGCATGCATGGAAAAATGAAAATAAAAAAAAATAAAAAGAAAGAGAAAAAAGAAATGAAAATATGATGCGGACATGATGCATGCACAGATAGGGGTGATACAAAAATATAAGTGGCACCAAAAACTCTCCCTCTCTCCCAGAAAAGATAGAAAAAGATATGGCAAAATGAGAATCCCAAAATAAGTGAGGGGAGGGGGGGGGGCTGACCAAAATATAACGGGACCCAGCAGAAACGGGCAGCACAACGGCATGAATAAATCGAGGCATCAAGGGTGCCTAAGAAGGTGGCGCTGCACCGTCTCCGTCCCGGGGCGGAGGTGGTGGGGGTGGAAGAGGCTGCTGAGCGGAGGTGGGTGTGGTAGTGGCAGCAGGCTGAGTGTGTGTGGGGGTGGGCACCTGCTGGGTGGGTGGGGGCACGCGCGGGAGACGCTCTAATACCTGTGTCAGGCAGTAGTGAATCTGAGGGATCAGCTCTAAGCGTCCAGCCAACGTAGAGACGGTGGAGGACAGGGTCCTAAGGTCACCTCTAAGACCGCCCACCGCCAACTCAAGAGCACGAATGCTCTGCAGTACAGTGTCGGGCGGGGGTTGTGCAGAGGCACGCACCGGTCTAGGCTGCGCAGGGCGAGGCTGGCGTACGCGTGTGGAGTATGTAACGGGCTCAGCAGGGAAGGGGACAAAAGGTGCCGCGCCTGGAAAAGTGGGCATGGCCTCGGTGTGAGGCCGGGACACCGGCTGGCGAGAAGTGGAGGCAGCGGCAGCAAAGGATGCGTGCAAAAGAGGCAACGAGGTGGCCAGAGAGGTCCGTGGCACAGAAGTGTGGACAGACGCCACGACACTCTCGGAGAAAACGGCGGCAGTGGAGACAGAGGAATCTCCCGCTGGGGTAGAAGTGTGCGGTCCAAAAGGTGTAACCCCAGCGGAGATCATGCTAACCAGGGTCTCCACGACCGAAGTGAACGAGGGCTCTCCGCACTCGACTATGGTCGGCGGGCGCTCGGGGAGTGCGGAGCAAAGAGGCTCGACAGACAAGGGGCCAGTGGTGGTGGTGGGTGCGAAGGTGGTGGAAGTGGTGACGGTGGTGACAGCCGCGAAAGGGGTGGAAGTGGGCTCAGCAGAGGTACTCGTGACACTGACAGAGGTGAGGACAGAAGTGTCAGGAGCAGCGGAAACATCTGGTGCGGGCTGAGAGGCCACTGGGTCAACTGGGTCGGCAGCAGGCTCGGCAGGGTGAACAGTAGGGTCTGCGGGGGCAGCCTGGGCAGCGTGGGCAGCGTGGGCCTGCTCGGCCTCCTCGGCCTCGAGCACGTAAGCGGCGGGGATGAGGACGTCCATATCTGGGAGCCAGTCAACGTGGGCTGGTGCAATCTGAGTCCGAGCAGGGCTCGGGAGAATCATGTAATCGGCACCAAAAGGGCCGTGCAACCAGACCCAGTGACGCTCGCCGTGCGGATGAAGCATCTTCATCCGGGCCATGACGTCTATCGACAACGAAGTGGGGCCCGATACTCGTCGCAGGTCGGCGGGTAGGTCCTCGCCGGTCATCAATGTAAGCAAGGTAAACAGGCCGCCGCAGCATATCGGTGAGCGGGCGCCCACCGACACAATGATGCGGTCTAAGAACCAAGCCGCAATGTCGATCACGACGGCGGGGACAAGCTCGAGTCCATCCCTAGATAGAGCTCTGGGACGTGTCATCGCGTAGAGCATGTAAAGCTCTGGCGTAGACATCGTGCCCGGCTCATATCTGGCCAAAAAGGTAGTCGCCATGAGGCGCTGGGCAATGCGTAGGCAGGGGTGGACTATGGCCGAGGCCTTGGCCCTACTAGGGTCAAAGGCGGCGTGAAGACCTGTAATCCGGG
Organism: Scilla litardierei; assembly: GCA_030789695.1. Taxonomy (NCBI): domain Eukaryota; kingdom Viridiplantae; phylum Streptophyta; class Magnoliopsida; order Asparagales; family Asparagaceae; genus Scilla; species Scilla litardierei. Next base: position 224,661,311 of record CM061141.1, on the reverse strand, counting down.
CCCAGAAGGCACCGGCGTCAAAAGAGGGTGGGGGGATATGGGTAGGGCCGTAACCGCGATCGGCTCCGGGGACAGCGGGCCAAGAGAAGAACGCTCTCATCATATCGAGAGTGACCTGGCACTCCCGATCCATGAACCTGAATGAGCATCCCTCATCGGTCCGAGCGATAGAACTCAAAACCTCAAGTGTCGGGCGGGTATAAGTATCCGCCGACACCTGCAGAAAATCTCGCCAACCCACGTTGTCGTACAACGTGAGCAGTCCCTCGAGTACCCCCAGGCGTCCAAGGTCAGCGAGGTGTGCAAACCTGGAGGGTACGATCGAGCGCTGAGAGATACGGTCGAAGACGGCGCGGTGTGCGTCGTCTCGGAACGTGATCCCGAGCGGCCCGACCAGTGGAGCCGGTGGTGGTGGCTGTGCAGCGGCGGGGAGTGGCTGTGCGGGCTGTGCGGGCTGTGGGTGCGCTGCAGGCTGTGCGGGGCCTGCAGGCTATGCTGGGTGGACGGGGTGTGCGGGAGAAGGCGGAGGAGAGTCCTCCACCTCGTGAGCAGGGCCGGCCTCGTCCGATCGCTTCCGCTTGGCGGAAGCTCTCGTCGACCTCGGCCGTGTCCGGGGCGGCATATCGGCCCCGAGCGCGCGCCGAAAAGTGAAAAGTGCGGCGTGTGCACAAAGAATGGAAAGAGTATACCTGAACACGCCGCGAGTGCTAAGCAGTGGAAGCGTGCGAAGTCCGCGCCTCCACGTAGTCCGGAGCAGCCCGTAGAAGCTCCCCTGGCCTCCCCTAGGCTCCAATAAGCAGCCTACGCGTGAAAAATCGATATCAGCGAGTAATAATCAATATGTATGGAGCAATAGGGGTATAATGGATAGATATAGAATTTGATTTGGGTTAGGGGGGTGTTTAGCACATGGATCCTCAAAAAATACACAAAAAGAGGAGAAAACGGGCAAATCGAGCTATACCAGAGGTGATCGGAGACCAGGCCGTCGGCGGCGACTCGGGCGGGGTGCGACGGCGGTCGGCCGGCGGTGGCTGGCCGAGCGGCGGCGCGCGCGGGCTTGGTCGGGCGAGTGGGGGTTGGGTGAGACGAGATCGGGCGAGGGGAGCTGAGGGGGCGCGGGCGAAGGGGATTTTGCGTTTTCGAAAACTGCGCCCCCCCCCTCAGCTTTATATAAAAAGGTTACGACTCGGCCGAGTGACTTTCTCACTCGGCCGAGCGAGGCAAATAAAAAATTTCTCCCCGATATCGCTTCGGCCGAGTGGCTTTGCCAGCCTCGGCCGAGTGGAGTAAGTCCATTCGGCCGAGTGACTCAAGCTACTCGGCATGACTCGCCCTAGGAGGGTATCCGTTTTACTCGGCCGAGTGAGAATGTAAACTCGGCCGAGTAGCAGTTCTAATGAAATGAGAAAAATAGACAGAGAGTTGGGTACAGCAGACTTCCCTCGTTCGTGAGCGGCTCGGCCGGACGAACTTATGGACTCGGCCGAGTGACTAGTATACTCGGCCGAGTGAGCCTTGTATTCTGCTGTTTGTCTTCGTTTGGGCTCTAAACTCCGTCTTTCTTCCTCCAGTCAATTTCATGATCCTCCTAAGCGTCGAACGCCTTCTTTGGGCGCTCCTCGTCGTCTCGTTCATCCTCCTCATGATGGATCTACCTATCTCCTCTCCTGTCAAGAAAAATGGGACCCGTTATCACAAATTTTTTGGCGATCGACTCAAAACACTAAAAATTTCTAAAACAAAAATAAAGGAAAAGTAAACACAAAGCAAAAACCGTCGGGTTGCCTCCCGACAAGCGCTCGTTTAAGGTCGTGAGCTCGACCCCCTATAATTTTCAATCAATGGGGGATGTTGGGTGCATACGGGATGCACCCGTCAAACTTTCCGGGGAGCGCGCTTGGATTTGGACGTGGCGGCGGCGCGTTCTCCCTCGGTGGTTTCTTGTCTCGAATAGTGTTGGGGGGAGGCTCCCCCAAGCTAGCATTTGCCCCGGTCAACGGCTCAAACGGCGATGCCGATTTCCGTACCGGCGGAACTTTCTTTGGAGACTTTAATTTCGAGAGCTTGCAGAGCTCTCGAATCCTTGCGACATCAGCGTCGCCTTCATCTTCATCAGCGGAGAAGTCGGGGGAATCACCTTTACTCGTTTGATCTTGGCCTAAATCCGGGCCTTCTTCAAATTCTTCATCAAAAAGAGCGCCAATTGAGTGAGGAATCGCCTCCTCTATCACCTCATCAAGGAGGTCCATGTAATCAAGCTCCTCGTGGTAAGGCATGTGCTTCATTGCCTTAGGAATGTGGAGCTCCACCTCGATGTTTCCGACGTTTAAGGTTAAGGTACCTTCGCGCACGTCGACGATGACTCCGGCGGTGGCGAGGAATGGGCGTCCAAGTATCAATGAGGTGTCTCCCTCCTCCTTAACGTCCATGATGACGAAGTCACATGGTAAGCATATTCCACCCGGGACTTGAAGTGGGATGTCTTCGGCAATCCCCACCGGCCTTATTATCCGGCCATCGGCTAATTGAATGCGCATGTCGGTGGGTTTCAACTTTGTCCCGGTGTTAAGCTTTAAGAACATGGAGAGGGGCATGAGACTCACACTAGCCCCAAGATCGACCAACGCCTTTTGAAGAGGCACGCCGCCCAAAGTGCAAGGAATCCGAAAACTCCCCGGATCTTTAAATTTTGCCGGCTCCTTTTCTCTCTTGGTGAACCAAGAGCCCTCCTCGGCTAGCATGATCTTCTCCTTCCTCTTTCTCCCCGAAATCAAGTCCTTCAAGAATTTGGCATATGTGGGGATCTCGATGATGGCGTCAAGGAAGGGAATATTTAGGCTAACTCCTCTTAGATACTCGAGGAATTTCGCTAGCCTTTTCTCCATTTTCGCTTTCGCTAGTCTTTGGGGGAATGGGACCGGTGGCATGAAGCGCCTCTCCTCAATTAATAGCTCCGCCCTAGATTTCTCCTTGTCTTGTGGCTCCTTCTCCTTTTCAATCTCAACTACCGGCTCAACCGGCTCCAAGCTTTCCTCCACGGGGTCCTCAATAGGAATCATGGCGGGGGTAGTGTCCTTCCCGCCTCTAGTAGTAACGGCAACTACGGCATTGATGTGGCCCGTGTTGCCCCGTGGGTTTTGCTCCGGTTGCGCCGGCAATCTTTGAGTGTTCCGATTGAGCAATGCCAATTGCTCCGATATTTGAGCCACTACGGTGTTAAGGGAGTCTTGTCCCGCCTTCAAAGTAGCATTCACCTTGTTTTGCTCGACCATGAACGCCTCCACTCTAGTTTCGAAATCGGATCGTTGTGGAGCTTGTGGAGGGTTTTGGTTTTGATTCCTCCACCCTTGGTTGTATCCGGGAGGCCTATAAGGTGGGACTTGTTGCTTTGGTTGGAAGTTTTGTTGTGGAGGTCCCCTCGGCGGATAGTATTGTTGTTGGGGTGGTGGTGGTCGAGCTTGATTAGGCGGTTGTTGTGGCGGGTTCAAAGCTCCTTCATTGTTGGCGTAGGAGAATCCCGGGTGATTTCTTGCGGCCGGATTGGACCAATACCCTTGGTTCCCCGCAACATATTGTACTTGCTCCAAGGATCCTTCTCCTTGCTCTCCTCCCGAATACATGGCTTGAGATTGGTCTTGCCAATCACTCGTTTGGCTTGCCGGCGTGGAGGTGGAAGGGCTTCCTTGGGGCTCCGTGATGAATTTCTCCAATCTCTCCACCACCTTGTGGAGAGAATCAAATTTGCTCGTAAGCTCCGCTACGGCCTTTGCCTCGTAGATGCTAGTTGGCTTTAAGGAGGACGTAGAGTGTCCTCGCTCATCGCCCCATTGTTGGTTATTAGAGGCCATCTCCTCAATTAGGGCCGTAGCTTCCTCGGGAGTCTTTGACAAGATTGCACCATTCGCCGCGGCATCAATAATTTGTTTGGTCCCCGGTTGGAGACCGTTGTAGAAGCTATGCACTAACTCCCAATCTTCTATACTGTGGTGCGGGCACTGGTGCTGCAAATCCTTAAATCGCTCCCAAGCTTCATAGAGCGTCTCATGTGGTCCTTGCTTGAAGGACATGAGAGCGCTCCGGATCTTCACCGTCTTGGATGGTGGATAGAATTTATCAATGAATGCATCCGCCAATCCGTCCCAAGAGGTGAAAACTCCGTCAGCTTGCGTCCTCAGCCAATAGAGTGCTTTGTCCTTTAGCGTGAAGGGGAAGAGGCGCAGTCTGATGGCATCGATCGGGACCCCCGGCATTTGGAAAGTGGCGCACTTCGACAAGAATGATTGGATGTGGTAGTGGGGGTTCTCATGAGCGTTCCCATGAAATGGGTCTTGTTGCATCAAAACCACCAATCCCGTCTTTAGCTTGAAGTTCTTGTCGGCCGCCAACTCCGGCACGGCGATGGATGACGTAGTAGAAGAGGTCTTAGGCCGAAGCCTATCGCGAATAGAAATTATTCTCGCCATCCTCGCCGCCAATTCTTCGGGAGTTTCCGGGTTGGTCATAAACCGCCCTTCCGGATATTGTCTCCTTTCCGCTCTGAGTCTCCGCGCGGTACGTTCGATCTCGGGATCGAATAATAAGGCTTCGGGGTCCGCCGTAGATCTCGTGTACATGCACAGGGAAAACAGAGTTTCAAAGAGATGATTAGTACCGTGGAAGGGTTAGGTAAGAATAGTAAAGGAAATAATAATGGTAGAAGAAGTTAAATAAAAAAATAAAAGAAAGAAGTAGCTAGGGTGAAAAAGAATCAAACGCAATCGCCTCCCCGGCAACGGCGCCAAAAACTTGATCGCACCCCGGATACACGCCCCGAGGCGACGGTTGTAGTTTTACCGCAAGCGCACGGCGTAGTGGCAAGCGGGTATCGAACACAGGGAGGACGAATGACCGTGCTTGTTCCTAATCAACCTGGCTATCCAAGAGGGATAATTGCCTTGGGCGATCCTGTCACAATCGTCAGACAAATGTGCGAAATATCAAATCAAATAAAGAACGTCTAGGGAATGGGGAATCCCCGCTACTCACCGTATTTCTTAAATGTGGTTCGTCGGTATTAAAACTGCTAGAATGAGAATTCGGATGAACTAGTTGCAACTAAATGTAGAACCAAGCTCACGCTCTCGCGCTATTGCCGGTCTATAGCTTTCCTAGGTTCGGGTCCAATCTCTTGCAAACCCTAGCCTAGAGAAGCTAGCATTAGGATCAACATCATCGTCCAATCGCGCACCGAGCCCAATCTCTTGCAAACTCGGTCCACGACCTAGATTGGGATGGTTCCTACCCGTCCAATCTCTTGCAAACGGGTATCGGCATGGAATTGCACCCGGAAATCCTAGTATCGGTCCAATCTCTTGCAAACCGATACTTCGAAAATCCGACTCCAACCCAATTCGGATTTCTAGGGCTTCCTATCAAATTGGGATCCAATCTCTTGCAAATCCCAATCGATATGAATACCTAGCTATCCGTAGTAATTCGATCCCAATCTAATCTCTAATTATTGATTCTAGCACAATTTCTACCAATTCGTCACAAATACGAAATTGGGCTTGTAGGGGTTCATCCCCACGCCCCAAGACGTGGAGACTACTCACAAATCATAGCAATAGCACAATAATTAGCAATGAAATAAACAATGGAATTCATCTCAAATATTGAAATAGATAATAAAAATAGAGTTTTTGGGGAAGAGAGATGCAAACCCAAGTAGTTCTTCAATTAATCCAACAAAAATCCAAGTTTTCCCTCTTCTCCAATTACAATAATAAAGCTAAAAAGTAATCTAAAAAGCTGCAAAAAATCTAAGAGGTGGCTCCTCAAACTAGGGTAAAAACAGGGCTTAAATAGCCCCAAAAATCGTCCAAAAATCTTGACCAAAACGCCCCTGCACAGCCTGTTTTCCGCAAATTTCGCTACAGGCAGCGCATCGCACTCGGCCGAGTGACAAAAGTCGCTCGGCCGAGTGAAAACCCTGTAATTTTCCAGTAAGTCGGGGCTTTCAGGGGTCTTCAGTTCGGGGGCGGCTCGGCCGAGTGAGTTGTCGTCACTCGGCCGATGGCTTCACTGCATTCGGGCGGACGGGATTTACCACTCGGCCGAGTGGGTCTTCTGAAGCTCAGGTGGCCGAAAAACAGTAACTTCGATATTTTTGAGGGCCTTCGTCTGGGCGCCACTCGGGCGGACGTGGTATAGTCACTCGGCCGATGTGGTCTCCGTCGCTCGGCCGAGTACACATGGAAAACGTGTCTGAACGGGTCGGCCGAGCGGTGTCTCGCTGGTCGGCCGAGTGGCTCCTCCACTCGGCCGAGTGGGACACAAAAAATGCCCAATCTGCTTATTTTGGCCTCCTCGTCGCTCCTGCGACGTCCATTCTTCTTCCGCTCCTCTCCAACAGCAAAATACTCCTCGGGGAGGTCATCGGTGGCCGTCTAGAGTAAGCGCATCTCGAGATCACTCCATATCGCGCCAAATCACCTGAAATGCGACAAAAACAACAAAACGTGAAAAGCATCGCAATATCGTCGATAAATCGTAAAAAACGTGATTTGGGCGATCTAAATGGCATGCAAACATGCGGAAAAAAGGTGTAAAATAAGGAGTGATCATGCTACACGAAGAATATCCAACAAAAATCCCCTCATCGGATCTTGGATCGAATTTGTCCAAACTACCATATGTGTTCTTAATAAAACATTTCGAACCAAAAACACGAAAATGTTTAACTTGAGGCAACCTACCAAACAACAATTCATAACAAGTTTGTTTAGTGCCGGGCCTCAAAAGTATTCTATTAAACACATAGCAAGCGGTGTGTACAGCTTCCGCCCAAAATTGATGGCCAAGTTGGCTATCATCAAGCATAGTGCGAGCACACTCCACTAGCGTCCTATTCTTTCTCTCAACTACACCATTTTGAGGAGGTGCACGAGGGAAAGAGAAGGTGTGTGTAATACCAACTTCATCACAAAATGTCTCAAAAGACTCATTCTCAAATTCACCTCCATGATCACTACGAATAGTGACAATGGTGGTTCCTAAGAGATTTTGTACTTTCTTAACAAAAATTGTGAAGTTTTCAAAAGCTTCATTTTTATTACATAAGAAAAATACCCATGTAAATCTTGAATAGTCATCTACGATGACAAGTCCATACCTTGCATTTCCTAAGGAAGCAACTCTAGTTGGCCCAAATAAGTCTAGATGTAATAGCTCTAGTGGCCGTTTAGTAGAAATGCTTTTCTTAGGTTTAAATGAAGATTTAGGAAGCTTGCCTCGTTGACAACAATCACAAAAACTTTTCTTTTCAAAAACAAGCTTCGGAAAACCTTTAATAGAATTTAATTTTGAAAGCTTATATAGTGTTCCAAAGTTCACATGTCCAAAGCGTCGATGCCATAAGTGTTGTTCACTTGTGTTGGCAACGAGACATTGTTCATATGACTTAGGAAGATCCAAAATATAAATGTCTTTATGACGAGTTCCGGAAAATAATAATTTATCATTATCTTTTCTTAAAATATGACACAATCCTTTCGCAAAACTAACTTTGTAACCTTTGTCACAAAGTTGGCTTATTGAAATAAGATTATGATTTAAACCATTAACAAGATATACATCACTAATTAAGGGTTTAGAAGGGTTACCCACTTTACCAACACCTATGATGGTTCCGCTCTCGTTGCCTCCAAATACGACGCGGTTTCCATTCGCAATGGGAACCACTCCGAAGAGCAATCGAGCGTCACCCGTCATGTGTTTGGAGCACCCGCTATCGAGTATCCAATTCCCTTTGGAGCTAAATTTAAATTTGTTGCTCCTCTTCTTTTTCTTTTCCTTGAGTACCTAAAGATAGAAACTTTCATATCATGGTACCCAAGGTCATTGGGTCCAAGGGATTAGACCTTTGGAAGCCAAGTCCAATTGGACTTAGACTTCCCCACATAATTCCTACTATGCACAACATCCGAAAAATAAGCATTCATATACACTTGTTTTTCCTCCATGCTTGTGTCCTTTGGGCTCCAAATAGTGAAAATTTTGGGAGCCATCATCCTATTGGGTGCATGCATGCGACTTTGATTTCTACGTGATGCATGTTGTGGATAGGCATACGGGACATGATGGAATGGTGCACGACGAGAATTATTCATATGATGAGGTGGGTGAGCATATGCATGTGTGGGAACACGTGCGTGAGGGTGTCTCACATGGTGTGCACGTGCCCGAGAATGTGTAGCATAAAAATCATCATATGTGTGAGCCGGTGGAGTAGGACGTGTGTTCCTACGTGGCATGGTATTGGTGTACATATAAGCATGCCCCTTCTTTGGAGGTCCACCCAAAGTGGGTTTCTTTCCGAAAGAGGGTGTGGACGAGGTGGAAGCACCATTGGAAGATGAACTCCCAATAGAGTGTTTGCTCCCACTCGTTGAGGCTTCGGAAGTTGGCCTAACAAAAGTAGTGACCGACTTGGATGAATTTCCCATCATATACCCCAAGCCAATGTGGTGTTTGGCCGGAAGTAAATCTTTTAGGATATTATCCAAATGGCCCTTACCCTTGTTGAATTCATTGATTCGGCCTAATGTGTTCTCATATTTCTCTTTGAGAGAACGCAAAGAAGTATCTAATGTGGATACTTGCGATGTGAGCACATAAACACGAGATTTAAGATTCTCGTTCTCAATACTCAAAGTCGAGTTTTGAGAAGTTAAATCCGCTATCTTATGTTCTTCCGCATCCTCAATGCTAACATGTTCAAGTTTAGATTTGAGATTAACAATCTCATTTCTTAACTCTTCAACAACGGTGTCGTTGTTGGTGATGATAGTCTTAGGCGAGGTTTGAATGCTAGCTAGGTCATCTTTTACTTTAGTATATCTATTTACTAACTTAGTGTATTTAGACCATAGTTGAGAGTTAGCATTCCTAAGATCATCCATTGTTACCTCATCGCCCTCGTTGTCGCTATCATCGAAAGAGGAGGATCCTTGATCATTCTCCTCTCTTGCCATGAAGCACATATGCGCTTGCTCCACTTGCTCATCGTCCGACTCTCCGCTTGAGGAATCCTCGGAGTCGGTGAATGTTGCTCCGACAAGTCCCTTTTTGTACCCCTTTTTGTACTTCTTTGACTTGTCGAACTTCGGCGCCTTCCACTTCTCCTTTTGCTTGTTTTGAGGACAATCCGCTTTGATGTGTCCTGGCTTATTGCATTTAAAGCACAAAGGAGAGGAAGAGGCATTAGAAGAACCAAATTTAGCTTTGTTCTTATAGTTACCTTTTCGGAAGAAACGGTTGAACTTCTTGGCCATGAGTGCCATGGATTCCAAGTCCAACTCGTTTTCCGATTCTTCATCATCGGTAGATGTGGATGTGGATGGAGCGGCTTTGAAAGCAATAGCCTTCTTCTTTGGCTCGTCTTGCTTTAGGTAAGACTTCATCTTTTCTTGCAATTTAAGCTTGCTATCCTTGCGTACCTCGTACGACATTAAAGTACCCATTAGTTGAACTACGGTGTACTTATTCATGTCATTACCTTCCTCGATGGCTAAGGTACGTTTCTCCCAAGAAGAAGGAAGTCCTTCGATAAGCTTTGAGCACTTCTCCTTTTGAGTGTAGGACTTGCCGAGGGCCTCTAACTCGTTTATTATGTCAACGAAGCGAGCGTAATATTCTTTCATCTTCTCGCCCTGTTGCATATGAAACATTTCGTAATCTTTGTTTACGACTACGAGTTTAGAGTCTCTTACCCTACTCATCCCTTCATGTAGTATGAGGAGAGAGTTCCAAATTTGATATGCACTCTTACATGTGCATATCTTATTGAAGTCCTCGGGCTCCAATGCGAATTGCAAGGCGTTCATTGCCTTGGCATTGCTTACCTCCGCGGCGATCTCCGCGGTAGTCCATTTCTCAAAGTCTTCTTCTTCGAGTTCAATGTATTCCTTCATTGTGGTCCTCCATAGAGACGCACTCCGGAGGAAGGTTTCCATCCGGCATTTCCAGTACCCGTAGTTGGTACCGTTGAAGAATGGAGGCCTCGTAGAGGAATGTCCTTCCATCACCGAAGATGCTCCTTCACGGTTCCTGAAGGTGTCATAGTTGGAAGGTGGACGCACGGTCTTATTGTCGTTGGCAGACATAGCTAAGTATCTGGCTTTGATACCAAATGTAATGCCCTACCAGCTACTGCACAAGTACTAGAGGGGGGGTGAATAGTACTTTAAAATAATAAGTGTAACGACTGCTTTTCGTGTATCTGGATTTATTATAATATAATATATGTTTTGGTGGATTTTCTCCTCGTGTGCGGTTTTCGTCTCCGTAGTTTTCATTTTCGATCGAATCGTCGTATTTTCTCGTTTCTTCCTTAGGATTGTCGATTTCGAAGTATGTCATTCGTGACGGACTTCATAACGGTCGTATCTTACTGTTAGATCAAGCCTAGGAGTCTTAGGAATCGATCCCGGGGCCCCGCGCTCCGTATCGGAACTTTTGGTGCTCATTAGCCGGTGTAAGAAGGGCCATCGACCGACTAGATGACGATCCAGTCGGTCGGAAATCCTTCTTGGACCGACTAGTTAGCTTTCTAAATTTCTCAGGAGTTACTGTTTATCGTTAGTCGGTCTAAGAACGTTGGTTGACCGACTAGGTTGCAAACTAGTCGGTCAGCAATGCTTCTTTAACCGACTAACTCATCATCTTAATTTTAGTTGAGTTACTGTTTACTCTTAGTCGGTCTAAGAACGTTCATCGACCGACTAGATGTTAAACTAGTCGGTCAGTATTTGTTCATGGACCGACTAACTCAAAATCCTATTTTCGCTCAGGAGTTACTGTTTACACTTAGTCGGTCTGCGTTGGTCGACCGACCGACTAGTTGCCAAACTAGTCGGTCAGTGGTTGCTCTTTGACCGACTAACCTGTGTTAAAACCCTAATTTCTGGGCAGCCGCCAGCCCATCCTGTTTAAACCCAACCCAAACGATTTCATCTTCTCCAACACGACCCAAAACCCTAAAAACTTCCCCCTTGAGCCCCCATCTTCCTCCAAGCTTCAATCCTTCATTCCAAGCCCTAAATCCATCATCCAAACCATCCATTTACTCCATCTACCTCTCATCTTCCCCAAGATCTCACCAAAACCCATCAAAATCCCCAAATCCCCCGAAACCCTAGTTTCCCCAAACTCCTCCAATCTTTTCCAGATCCGATCCTAGGGTTCTCCGGAGTGTTTCTTCCGCCTCCTCTCGGTAAGAAATCGATCTACCGTTGTTTTCATAACCTATTTATATTTTTATGAAACCCTAATAAAATTTCATGTTGTTTGTTGATTGTTCCCCCAAAACAGCGATTTCCCCGTAGATTGGCACCCGTGTGACGAAGTGGTCGTCAACCCCGGTGCTAGGCAAGTGAAACTTGCCACTTAGGGTTTATGCCATGTTTTAGGCCATTTGCTTGTTGTAGGCGTAAAAGAGGCTAGGCGACGAAATGATACTCGCCTAGGCGCAAATTGGGGAACTAGCTTGACAACGAAGCTAGTTCCAACACATTTAGCATGTTGCACAATTTCCATGTCATATTTACTTTCAATTAACGGTACGCGAATATGTTCATGTCATTACATTTTGCCTGTCACGTTTAAATTCCATTAACGGTACGCAAATAAATTGTCATGTCCTCGCATTCTTTAAGTGTTGCTGTGATTGCGTAGCTTTGCTATGATGCATGTGTTCCTGGCTCGTGACCATAAGCAAGCATAATGAGTTGATAACCCCAACGCTCGATATACTGAATTGTGAACAACGCTACTCGTGTTCCTGGCTCGTGACCAGAAGCGAGCATAATGAGTTGCTAACCCCAACGCTCGACATATTGAATTGTGAACTAAGAATGCGAGCTCAATGTGCGGGGCAACCCCAGGCTCACTAGCTGAGTTCCATGTGCGGGGACCCCAGGCTCCATATCGTGTGGGTATTGGGGTAGTGTTTAGTGCCGATCGGTCTGAAATGTTTACCATTCAGCGAAGGGCGTAAACATCTACAAAACAATGTGAATTGATTAAGAATGTTAGTAGCTTGGCTACTCCTGCCTTGTCCCGGTAATTGTTCCCTTGTACAAATTGTCTTGCCATGTTGTAATCGTGCACTCATGTTATAACTGCCATGTCATGCATACTAAACTGCTAGGTTGCTAGATGCCTCATTTTCAGTTTCCTTGCTCAAATCTTTTAGACTTGCTGACATGTGCCCCTTTACTCTTTTGGGTGACACATGTTAGATCCTGAGCCTGAGTACCTTGTTGAGGACGAGGTGTTTGCTGACGCCGAGCCCGAGCTTGTGTTTGACGGGGAGTACGTGGACACTGGGGACCAGTCCTAGTGTCTCCGTTGTGTTTTACTTTTGTTAGAACAGTTGTTTTGTTATCGGTGTGTAGCACCCATACCTTGTTATGTCGTTTCTTTGTTGGCCTTGTTCTGGGCCTTAGACTCTTTTCTTTTAGCTTGGTGGCTTTTCTGGATGTTGGACTTATTATCTTGTTGGACAATTTATGAGATGTGATATTTTATTTCAGTCTCTCCTTGTGTTATTATTGTTGTTCCGTTGTGGTTACAGGGACCTGCTTATATTTTTTTTGACGCTTATCGGGTCTGGGGCTTCACAGCTCCACTCTCGTAAGGACCTTTTCACGTCTCGCCTCCATTTTAGGGAAGCGGGTCGTGACAGGTTTTAGTGGTGGCCCATGCAGGTCTCGAACCTGCGATTTTTGGAATAGCGATAATAATATTAGAATGTCCAATAAATTAAGTTCGACGTCCGAGTCATAAGCTATGAGTCTAATCTGATTTGTTTACCGTGTCACTAGATGGCAGGAAGACGTTTCACCCGTGGTGGGGGTAGTGGCGCGATCCCTCATGATGAGGAGCCTGAGAGGGAACCCACCATCGGTGAGATGATGCGGATGATGTTGCAGATGATGCAAGTGCAGCAGGGCGTGCTTCTGCAAGTCCAGAATGCTCCACTTGCTCGAGCTGCCCGGGCTCTTCCGGATGTTCCTCGCTCTGAGCCAGGAGCGAAGCAATTTCGGGAGCTGGGTCCCGCATATTTTGATGGTTCTGAGGGTCCTCTGGCTACCGATGAGTGGATTCGAAACATCGAGGACAATCTGAAGATGGCCAAGATCACCCCGGCTGGATGGGTTGATTTGGCGAAGAGGCAACTCAAGGATAACGCCAGGAATTGGTGGGATGCGGAAGAGAAGTTGTTGGTGGAGCCGATAACTTGGGCTACCTTCAAGGCTAGATTTGAGGGTGAGTTCTTTCCGAAGGCTGCCAGGGAAGAGATGCTGCAGCGTTTTATCGATTTGAAGCAAGGGAACTCGTCGGTGGACCTATATCACCAAGAGTTCATGAGGCTGAGTCGGTTTGCACCAAAGATGGTGCAGGACGCTGAGGAGAGGGCTCAGAGGTTCCTGCAGGGGCTTGCTTCGGAGCTCCAGAGTTTTGTGACCTCTTCTGACCGGGAGTCTTATCAGAAGGTTCTGGTCGCTGTCAAGAGGCAGGAGCTGCTCGTGAACCAGAGGAGGGGATCTGTTGTTGGTGCTGGGAAGAGGCCTGTGGAACAGGCGAGAGCTGTGGTTAGACCTGGATTCAAGCCTAATCAGTCTGCTCAGTTTAAGAGGCCAGGAGGGCCTATTCTGAAGTTTTGCCATTTCTGCGGCAAGCCTGGCCACGTCAAGGATCAGTGTCGGAAGTTTTTGGGCCAGTGTCTGGTTTGCGGTGATGCTTCTCATGTCGTGAAGGATTGTCGGCATGCGGATCCGCTGAGGAGGGCTCATGTTGCAGCTCAGCCGTTGCAGCAGCGAGCGTATGTTCCTGCTGGAAGTGGAGCAGCTCTTGTTCCGCAGAGTCAGGCTTTTCGGCAGGCTGTTCCGCCGAGGAGGCAGGCTTTTCTGATGACTGCTGCGGAGAGCGAGGCTGTGGATGAGGTTATCGCAGGTAATCCTCACTCTAGCTGTTACTTTCCTAGCTGGTTTTGATTGTTAGATTGTGTTGTTGCTTGAACATGGTTGTTTGCTAGACTAGGGTTTGATTGATTGATTGCTTGTTAGGTGTGGTTTTGGTTTGCACATTTCCTGCACGAGTCCTCTTTGACTCTGGTGCATCGATGTGCATTATTTCTCGGAGCTTCGTGGAGAGGCATTCCTTGTCGACGTCCCCTCTTCCAAAGAGTTGGAATATCGTTACAGGGAATGGTGTGGTCTCGGTGCATCGTGGTTGCAATTCTTGCCCGTTGGTGGTCTGTGGACATGAGCTTTTTGCTGATTTCATTGTCCACGACATCATCAACTATGATGCAGTTCTTGGGATGGACTGGCTTGCGAGCTTCTATGCTACGATCGACTGTCGGAGAAAGAAGGCGGTGTTCGAGATTCCCGGACATCCAGTATTTGAGTTCAGTCGTGGTAGCAGTTCGCTTGGTCCTGTCAGGTTTCGGGCCAGGCCGGTGGAGGCTGTGGCTATGCAGATGGAGCTGGAGTGGCCAGCTGTGGTGCGAGATTTTGGCGACGTCTTCCCCGAGGAGATGTCTGGTTTGCCGCCTGATCGGGCTCTGGAATTTTCTATTGATCTCGTTCCAGGTGCGCAGCCGATTTCGAAGGCGCCGTATCGTATGGCACCTGCAGAGTTGGAAGAGTTGCGGAAGCAGTTGGATGAGCTTTTGCAGAAGGGTTATATTAATCCTAGTGTGTCTCCATGGGGAGCACCGGTGTTGCTGGTTAAGAAGAAGGATGGTTCACGTCGCATGTGTGTGGATTATCGGGAGTTGAATGCGGTGACCATTAAGAATAAATACCCGTTGCCTCGCATCGATGATATTTTTGATCAGCTTGGAGGTTCGAGGGTGTTTTCTAAATTGGATTTGAGGAGTGGTTACCATCAGTTGAAAGTGAAGAAGGGAGATGTTCCGAAGACAGCGTTCAGGACGAAGTATGGACACTATGAGTTTGTGGTTATGCCTTTTGGCGTAACTAACGCGCCCGCAGTTTTCATGAATCTGATGAACCTGATTTTCTACGACTTTTTGGATAAGTTTGTCGTTATCTTTATTGACGACATTCTGATCTACTCGAAGTCGGAGGAAGAGCATGCCTCGCACTTAAGGACGGTGTTGGAGATTTTGAGGAAGCATCGGTTGTATGCTAAGTTTTCGAAGTGCGAGTTCTGGCTGGATAGAGTTGCTTTTCTCGGGCATGTGGTGACTGGAGATGGTATTTCGGTGGATCCCGAGAAGATTAGGGCCATCAGGGAGTGGCCTGTTCCGTCGTCGGCGTCTGAGATTCGGAGTTTTCTTGGACTTACTGGTTACTATCGGTGATTCATTAAGGACTTTTCTCGTATTGCTGAGTCGATGACCAGGTTGACGCGGAAGGATGTTGCTTTTGTTTGGTCGGGTAATTGTGAGAGTGCTTTTGGTATTCTGAAGGAGAGGTTGACGACTGCCCCTATTCTTGTTGTGCCTGATCGCAGCGGTGGATTTGAGATCTTTTTCGATGCTTCTGGCAAGGGTCTCGGTTGTGTGTTGCATCAGCACGGGCACGTTGTGGCGTATGCGTCTCGTCAGCTTAAGGTTCATGAGAAGAATTACCCGACGCATGATTTGGAGTTGGCTGCCGTTGTGTTTGCTCTTAAGATTTGGAGGCACTTCCTGTTGAGTGAGAAAGTGAAGATTTTCACCGATCACAAAAGCTTGAAGTACATTTTCACTCAGAAGGAGCTCAACATGCGACAGCGTCGATGGTTGGAGCTTATGGCGGATTATGATATTGATTTGCAGTTTCACCCTGGCAAGGTGAATGTGGTTCCGGATGCTTTGAGTAGGCTTCCGGCGGTGATGATTTTGACTTTGCAGTGGAGACTGCAGCAGGATTTTTGCGAGTCTGGTGTTGAGATTGTTCTTCCTGGGGAGGCTTCGTCGTTGATGTACATGCAGGTACAGTCGACGATCGTGGATCGGATTAAGGCTGGCCAGGCCGAGGATCCGAAGTTGGTAAGGATTCGGGAGCAGGTGGAAGCCGGTCTGCGGACTGACTTTTTGATTCATGAGGATGGCTCGCTGAGGTTTGGAGCCAGGTTGTGTGTGCCGGCTGGGGATATCAGAGAGGAGTTGTTGGTGGAGGCCCACAGTTCGCCGTATTCTGTGCATCCTGGTGGCACCAAGATGTACCAGGATCTTCGTCTGAATTATTGGTGGCATGGTATGAAGAGGAGCGTGGCTCGGAGTGTAGCCAAGTGCTTGGTTTGCCAGCAAGTGAAGGCGGAGCATCAGCGTACGGCCGGGTTGCTACAACCGCTTCCGATTCCGGAGTGGAAGTGGCAACACATCACTATGGATTTCGTGACTGGACTACCTCGGAGTCCGAAGCAGAATGACGCGATTTGGGTGATCGTGGATCGATTGACCAAATCTGCGCACTTTATTCCGTTCCGAGTGGGACAGTCCACTGAGGCGCTAGCGAGGAGATATATGGAGGTAAAATTCTTTTACTCTCCGTTTTATGTCCTTCTCCTAGTTTGGATAGTGATGTAACGTGAATCGTGCAGGAGGTTGTGCGACTTCATGGAGTCCCCGTAAGTATCGTGTCTGACAGAGACACGAGGTTCACATCCCAGTTCTGGCAGAGTTTGCAGAAGAGCTTGGGTACGCGTCTGAGTTTCAGCACAGCGTACCACCCGCAGACGGATGGCCAGTCTGAGAGGACGATTCAGATTTTGGAAGACATGCTGAGGGCGTGCATGTTGGATTTCAAGGGTTCGTGGGAGGACCATATACACTTGGTGGAGTTCTCTTACAACAACAGCTTCCAGGCGAGTATTGGCATGGCGCCTTTCGCCGCTCTTTATGGGAGGAAATGTCGATCGCCATTGAGTTGGGATGACGTTGGTGATCGGGAGTTGTTGGGACCTGAGATGATCGTGGAGGCCGTGGATATCGTCAGGAATATTCAGGAGAGGTTGAGGATTGCTCAGGACCGTTTTAAGCATTGGGCAGATGCTAAACGTCGTCCTTTGGAGTTTCAGCCAGGCGACCATGTGTTCTTGAAGATTTCCCCAAATCGCGGTGTGATTCGTTTCGGGAAGCGTGGAAAGTTGAGCCCGCGATACATTGGACCGTTTGACATGTTGGAGAGGGTTGGCGAGGTAGCTTATCGCTTGGCCTTGCCGCCATCTTTGGAAGGAGTTCACAATGTTTTCCATGTGTCGCAGCTTCGTCGATACATTGGCGATCCATCTCATGCGGTAGATTTTTCGGAGATTACCGTTCGCCCCGATATGACGTATGACCAGCATCCAGTGCAGATTCTGGACAGGCGTCAGAAATCGCTTCGGAACAAGATTGTCAATCTTGTGAGGGTGATGTGGCGACACGGCTCACTTGGAGAGTCTACTTGGGAGAATGAGGATGAGATGCGAGAGCGTTTCCCACTTTTGTTTCCGGACTCGTGAGTATTTGGAAATTCCGAGGACGGAATTTTTCTTAAGTTGGGGAGGATGTAACGACTGCTTTTCGTGTATCTGGATTTATTATAATATAATATATGTTTTGGTGGATTTTCTCCTCGTGTGCGGTTTTCGTCTCCGTAGTTTTCATTTTCGATCGAATCGTCGTATTTTCTCGTTTCTTCATTAGGATTGTCGATTTCGAAGTATGTCATTCGTGACGGACTTCATAACGGTCATATCTTACTGTTAGATCAAGCCTAGGAGTCTTAGGAATCGATCCCGGGGCCCCGCGCTCCGTATCGGAACTTTTGGTGCTCATTAGCCGGTGTAAGAAGGGCCACCGACCGACTAGATGACGATCCAGTCGGTCGGAAATCCTTCTTGGACCGACTAGTTAGCTTTCTAAATTTCTCAGGAGTTACTGTTTATCGTTAGTCGGTCTAAGAACGTTGGTTGACCGACTAGGTTGCAAACTAGTCGGTCAGCAATGCTTCTTTAACCGACTAACTCATCATCTTAATTTTAGTTGAGTTACTGTTTACTCTTAGTCGGTCTAAGAACGTTCATCGACCGACTAGATGTTAAACTAGTCGGTCAGTATTTGTTCATGGACCGACTAACTCAAAATCCTATTTTCGCTCAGGAGTTACTGTTTACACTTAGTCGGTCTGCGTTGGTCGACCGACCGACTAGTTGCCAAACTAGTCGGTCAGTGGTTGCTCTTTGACCGACTAACCTGTGTTAAAACCCTAATTTCTGGGCAGCCGCCAGCCCATCCTATTTAAACCCAACCCAAACGATTTCATCTTCTCCAACACGACCCAAAACCCTAAAAACTTCCCCCTTGAGCCCCCATCTTCCTCCAAGCTTCAATCCTTCATTCCAAGCCCTAAATCCATCATCCAAACCATCCATTTACTCCATCTACCTCTCATCTTCCCCAAGATCTCACCAAAACCCATCAAAATCCCCAAATCCCCCGAAACCCTAGTTTCCCCAAACTCCTCCAATCTTTTCCAGATCCGATCCTAGGGTTCCCCGGAGTGTTTCTTCCGCCTCCTCTCGGTAAGAAATCGATCTACCGTTGTTTTCATAACCTATTTATATTTTTATGAAACCCTAATAAAATTTCATGTTGTTTGTTGATTGTTCCCCCAAAACAGCGATTTCCCCGTAGATTGGCACCCGTGTGACGAAGTGGTCGTCAACCCCGGTGCTAGGCAAGTGAAACTTGCCACTTAGGGTTTAGGCCATGTTTTAGGCCATTTGCTTGTTGTAGGCGTAAAAGAGGCTAGGCGACGAAATGATACTCGCCTAGGCGCAAATTGGGGAACTAGCTTGACAACGAAGCTAGTTCCAACACATTTAGCATGTTGCACAATTTCCATGTCATATTTACTTTCAATTAACGGTACGTGAATATGTTCATGTCATTACATTTTGCCTGTCACGTTTAAATTCCATTAACGGTACGCAAATAAATTGTCATGTCCTCGCATTCTTTAAGTGTTGCTGTGATTGCGTAGCTTTGCTACGATGCATGTGTTCCTGGCTCGTGACCAGAAGCGAGCATAATGAGTTGCTAACCCCAACGCTTGATATACTGAATTGTGAACAACGCTACTCGTGTTCCTGGCTCGTGACCAGAAGAGAGCATAATAAGTTGCTAACCCCAACGCTCGACATATTGAATTGTGAACTAAGAATGCGAGCTCAATGTGCGGGGCAACCCCAGGCTCACTAGCTGAGTTCCATGTGCGGGGACCCCAGGCTCCATATCGTGTGGGTATTGGGGTAGTGTTTAGTGCCGATCGGTCTGAAATGTTTACCATTCAGCGAAGGGCGTAAACATCTACAAAACAATGTGAATTGATTAAGAATGTTAGTAGCTTGGCTACTCCTGCCTTGTCCCGGTAATTGTTCCCTTGTACAAATTGTCTTGTCATGTTGTAATCGTGCACTCATGTTATAACTACCATGTCATTCATACTAAACTGCTAGGTTGCTAGATGCCTCATTTTCAGTTTCCTTGCTCAAGTCTTTTAGACTTGCTGACATGTGCCCCTTTACTCTTTTGGGTGACACATGTTAGATCCTGAGCCTGAGTACCTTGTTGAGGACGAGGTGTTTGCTGACGCCGAGCCCGAGCTTGTGTTTGACGGGGAGTACGTGGACACTGGGGACCAGTCCTAGTGTCTCCGTTGTGTTTTACTTTTGTTAGAACAGTTGTTTTGTTATCGGTGTGTAGCACCCATACCTTGTTATGTCGTTTCTTTGTTGGCCTTGTTCTGGGCCTTAGACTCTTTTCTTTTAGCCTGGTGGCTTTTCTGGATGTTGGACTTATTATCTTGTTGGACAATTTATGAGATGTGATATTTTATTTTAGTCTCTCCTTGTGTTATTATTGTTGTTCCGTTGTGGTTACAGGGACCTGCTTATATTTTTTTTGACGCTTATCGGGTTTGGGGCTTCACAGCTCCACTCTCGTGCGGACCTTTTCACGTCTCGCCTCCATTTTAGGGAAGCGGGTCGTGACAATAAGGAGTATAATTCCAAATTAAATTGCAAACAACTACCAAATCAATTTGCGGAAGCTTAAATTGAATGACAACACAAAATTAACAATGCTAACAAACGATGTTAATGGGTTCGGATCCACCCAAGTCTCCCCGACTTGTTCCCGGTGATCCTACGTCCCAACCACCCGGATCCCCTCCAGATACTTAGGTTAGAAACCCTAACCCAAGATTTCCACTATGAATATCTTGTGAAAAACCTTCACAAGATCAAATCATACATGCAATAGCAAACGTGAATCCCACAACCCGGGATCACAACCTTCTCTCACAACCGAGAGAATCACAAAGCAATATTAAAGAGTTTAATATGAAATAAACAATCTTACCACAAAATCCTATACCTTGAGTTTTTCTTACCCAAATGGTGAAATGAAGGATTTGAGGAAGATGAAGTCACCAAGACCTAGCACCAAGGAAATGACCAGCAATCGGTGCCTAGGAATGATTTGGAGACTTGGATCAAGCAATAGCTTGAAGAGCTCACCAAGAACAAGCTTCTCTCTAGATGGGTTCTAGATCTAGAAATGAGAGAGAACGGGTTTCTTGTGAGGAAGAGAGCTTTTGATTTGAGTGAGAATAGCTATCTCTTTTGATCTCAATGAATCTCTGAATGGAAGCTCTAACCTAGATAGAAATAACCTAGGTTCGTATTTATAGGGTCCCATAAAAACAAGTTAGGTCATTCACCAACGGATAGAAATCTGTGTGAATTAGTCGGTCAAAGAACAAACACTGACCGACTAGTTCATCAACTAGGCGGTCAGTCAAACAGCATGGACCGACTAAGTGAAGATCTGAGAAGAGATAGAATTTCAGACCTAGAAATCTAGTCGGTCCAAGAAGACTTTCTGACCGACTAGTTTCACAACTAGTCGGTCAGTCAGTGAACGTAGACCGACTAAGAGGCAAAATGAAATAGTCTGAATGCAAGTTGACTTAGTAGGTCCAAGAATAAAAGTTGACCGACTAGATTGTCAACTAGTCGGTCACCAAACGTTCTTAGACCGACTAACGATAGACAATAGCTTAGGAGAAATTTAGCATGAACAGTAAGTCACAACTAGTCGGTCACAGAAGTATCACTGACCGACTACTTTACAAACTAGTCGGTCGGAGAGTCAACGTAGGCCGACTAACTGTAAACAGTAAAGTCCAAGAAATTAAGGAATCAAACTAGTCGGTCCAAGAAGAGTTGCCGACCGACTAGATCACCATCTAGTCGGTCAGTACTTGTTCTTGTACCAACTAACATGCACAATAAAGTCTGAATCGAAGCGCGATGCTTCGAGGAAGTTAGAATGAACTTGTGCAAGAATCCTAGAGCTACGAAATGAGCGTAATGAAGATAGAAACGTAAGATATACTCAAGGTTTAACATTCTATATATCGAAGCTAAAAGACTATAAATAAAACCTTAATAAACGGTCTTCGAGAGCTTCGATTGAATCTTCATAACTTCCAAAATGGCGCAAGAGCTTCAACGAAGCTTTAGGCATGAATACGAGCTTTGGGAAGTGTTGAGATGTCGCTTTGAATGTTCTCATGAAATTGGCGATGATCTCCAATACTGCGCTCACAAATTGTTAGTTCATGGATTATTTATGTTTGCTCATCATCAAAACCAAATCCGGGGAGTCCAATATTCAACAATACGTTCTTCTGGTTGAATACCTTCAAAACCAGTATTCATGTCGGTTCGGAGATTGCTGAGTTGGTCTTGAATGTAGAGTCTTGGATGAGGAGGAGGAGTAGCAGTAAGAGCATGAGGATTGACGGTTTGTTTGCATTGGCGAGGTTGACGTGGTTGTTCTAAAGGAGAGACTTCATCTTGCGATGGAGGAGGTGGAAGTTCCATCCGTTGAATAACGGAATGATTAATCTGTTGAGTGTTGTAGTAGGAAACTTCACGTTCAAGTGGGAAACCAAAATGTTGGAGAATCCTAGTGATCATGCTAGGAAAGTAAATAGGGTTAGTGATGGGCTTTGCGAAGATTTTCATGATAGGGAAGGGCCAATTAACCTTAATGCCACCCATGATGGCATAGAGGGTGCGAGAACGATCTTCGTTCACATAATTAAAGGATCTGGATTTGGGAATGAGGTTATAGATGATCAACTATAAAAGTAAGTATGGGATAGGATTGAGTTCTATGGCCATCATTCATATGCGGAAATTTGGACCATGGCGAGCAAGAATTCGGGAGTCGGTGAGGGGGACTCCGAGGCCGAAATTGTTGGCTCTTGGAATTCCTAGACTTTCGGAAAGAGATTCGTAAGTTAGGTGTATATCAACACCTTTTACGATCGTATCGATAGTGATAAGATCATTATCATGAGTGACGATCATGTTGGCATAAAATTCTTTAACAAGAATTGGGAAATAGGGAGTGTCATCTCCCCAAAGATGAAAAAGGTTGACATCTTGAAGGAGAGGGATGATGTGATATGTTTGAATTACATCGTCGTTGAAGTTGATGAAGCGATCGGCATGAAATGGATTGTTTGTTATGGCCGCCAACTTTTAACGATGATTCGCCGGAGATTGACGAGGATGATGGAAGGAAGATGAAGTCATGAGGGGATGTCTTCGAATTGTTTCTCTGTAGATGGTGAATTTTGGGAATATTGGCAAAGTGGTTATCACATGGTGAAGAAAGAGTGAAGAACCCATGGTTTAAATAGGAATTTGGAGAGGGAATTTCGAATTTCAAATCATCAAAACCGATTTAAAACCAATTAATAACGTATATTAACTCCTTAAATCAGTTGAGGAACAAATCATGGTGAGAAAACGTGGATTAGAACGGTCAAAAATTTCGATAAATTGAAAAATCTGGAAACTGCCGCATATTGGTCGACCAATTAGGCCAATCGGTCTGCCAATTCGACTGGGTGCGCTTTCCTGCGGGGTTAGATGATAGATGAATAGTGTTTTGACTTATTTTGACCAGTCAATTCTTTGTACTTTAGTGTAAGAGGATTGGACTACACTTTAAAGGACATGTACTTGGCGTAAGAAAGGCTTGGTCCTTTCCAATGACCTTGTGTACTTTGATGTAAGATGGTCCTTTCAAAGGCAAATGGATTTAAATTTTTGGTGGGAAGATGAAAACAAACTTGTCTGCATATGGATTCAAAAATGAAGAAGAAGACAAAAAATTATACTAAGAAAATATTATATTTAGAAAAACTTGGCATATAATGATCTGGTTCAGATTGGTCGGTCAATTGGGTGGATTGGTCGGCCAAAATAAATAAAACTAATTTAGAAAAATCCAAAAAAATTATATAAAATAATTAATATAATATTAAGATATAATATATCATTAAATTTCAGATTCACTTAAAATACCTAGTTCTCTCCTAAGTTTTAGAAATGTTTCTTCCTTAAGAGGTTTTGTAAGAATATATGTGATCTGATTTCTATTGTCTATATATTTTAATATAATATCACCTTTTTGGACATGATCATCCAAGAAATGATGACGGATATCTATGTGTTTAGTATGAGCATGGTGTACATCATTTTTGGATAGATTAATAGCACTAGTGTTATCACACATAATAGGACATGTGTCACATTTAATGCGATAGTCTAAAAATGTTTGTTTCATCCATAAAATTAGTGCACATGCTGAACCTACATCTATATATTCAGTTTCAGTGGTTGATAAAGAAACAGAATTTTGTTTCTTACTAAACCACGAAACTAAAGATTGATCTAGAAAGTGACAAGTTCCACTTGTACTTTTACGATCAGATTTGCAACCAGCAAAATCTGCATCACTATATATAATCAAATCAAATGAATTTGATTTTGGATAAAATAAACCAAAATCAGATGTATGTTTGACATATATAATAATTCTTTTTACATCAGTCAAATGTGATATCTTAGGATCAGATTGATATCTAGCGCATATACATACAGAAAACATAATATCAGGTCTACTTGTAGTAAGATATAGTAAAGATCCGATCGTACCTCGATATAGTCTTTGATCAATGCCCTTACCAATTAAATCCTTATCAAGAGTTAATGACGTACCCATTGGAGTATGTTTCTCTGCAGAATTCTCTAATCCACATCTTTTGATGAGTTCCTTTGTATATTTACTTTGATGTATAAATATACATTCCTTCATTTGTTTGATTTGAAGTCCGAGGTCCATTCACCCATGTGACTCATCTCAAATCCATTTTGCATTTCCTTAGAAAATTCTTGTCAAAGAGAATCATTTGTAGAATCGAAAATTATATCATCAACATATATTTGAATAATTAATACATCAAAATCCATATGCTTGGTAATTAAAGTAGATTCTATCTTTCCAATAGAATATCCTGATTTGAAAAGAAAGTTCCTCAATCTTTCTTACCAAGTACGTGGTGCTTGTTTTAAACGATATAATGATTTCTTCTATTTGAAAACATGATTTTCTAAACTTTCTTGTTGAAATCTAGGTGGTTGTTCTACATAGACTTCTTCCTTTATTATACCATTTAGAAATGCGCTCTTAACATCCATTTGATATAACTTAAAATCCTTAAAGCATGCATATGCTAGTAACATTCTAATAGATTCTAATCTTGTAACTGGAGCATATGTCTCATCGTAATCTATTCCTTCTTCTTGGTTATATCCTTGCGCAACTAATCTAGCCTTATTTCTAACTACTTGACCAGATTCGTTTAACTTATTCTTTAATACCCACTTAGTTCCTATAACAGGATGATCTGAAGGTCTTGGTACTAATTCACATACATCATTCCTCTTGAATTGATTAAGTTCTTCCTGCATTGATATAATACATGAACTATCTTTACATGCTTCATTAACATTCTTTGGTTCGATGGATGATATAAATGCACAATGAGTCATTTGTTCAATTTGTGATCTAGTTCTAACTCTATCAGATATATCTCCAATAACCAAATTATGTGGATGGTTAGGAACTTCAACATATGCTTTAGGAAGATTTGTATTTTCAGAAATTGTTATAGGAATGGAATTAGTAGAATCCTCATTATCATCACTGTTATCTAACTTAGTATTTTCTAATGAACTAGTGATAAGTATTGTATCATCTTCATCAATAGATGTGATATGAGTATAATTTTCATCAAAAGAGATTCTTCAATACATAAAGTTCTCTTATTATAAATTCTATAGGCTTTACTACGTGTATAATAACATACAAATATACCTTCATTGGACTTATAATCAAACTTATCTAATGAATCCTTAGTATTTAGAATAAAACATTTACAACCAAAAACTTTAAAATATGATACTTTAGGAATTCGATCATTGAAAAGTTTAAAACAAGTTTTATTAAATTATGGTCTTACCAAAATTCTATTCAATACATAACATGCAGTAGCAACAGCTTCTGCCCAAAAATATTTTGGTAAAGAACTATCACATAACAAGGTTCTAGCACATTCTTGTAAAATTCTATTTTTCCTTTCAACTACACCATTCTATGGTGCGGCTCTAGGAAATGAAAAGTTATGTGTTAAGCTATGTTTATCACAAATTTTTTTAAATAATTCATTTTCAACTTCTCCACCAAGATCACTACGAATAGTAATAATGGATGAAGATTTTAACTTTTGATCGCTTTTACAAAAGATTGTAAATTCTTCAAATGCATCATTTTTATGTTTAAAAAATAATACACATGTATCTTAAATAATCATCCACAATTACAAATGCATATCTATTTAAAGAGGCTATTCTAGAAGGACTAAACAAATCTAAATGTAAAAGTTCAAGTGGTCTTTTTTTAGAAATAGCATCCTTTGATTTAAATGATGATTTATGCACCTTACCTTGTTGACATGCATCATAAAACTGTATGTGATTAAAAGATATATTAAACATTCTTGAAACTAACTTGTGTTTAGAAATACGTGCCAAATGTTTGTATTTGGTGTGTCCAAAACGTTTGCACCAAAAAAGTGTATTTTCAGCTAATAAACAATGATCATTTAAAACTATTTTCATTCATTATGTGTGTGTGTGTGTGTGTGTGTGTGTGTGTGTGTGTTTTAAAATGCGCCTGAGCTCAACCTCAGGCGCGATTCCTGCGCTCGACCCCTCCCTACCGTCCGATTCGATCCACCGGTTGTTGTTAATATATTCCCTTTTGGTGCAATTACCATCACACCGTTTAAGCCATTTTCAAAGCAACTTGTACTTAATTACGATCCCTACCACTTTTTCGTGCCCTCGCTCCAAAAATGCTGAAGCTGGAGTAGATCCCCCATAATGCGCTAGGTCTTCTATTTCAACAACCCCCGCCTGATCTCGCCCCCAAATCACTGCCATCACACGCTCGTTGATTCCCCTCCTCCTATTCTACATTGAGGTAAGGATGGTCATCCCTAATTTACTCTCCGTACTTATTTCAAGCACGCAGGAACTTAACCAAGATCATACACTGAGATAGTGCACTACAATCGCTAGGTTTGTGTGTTAGTAAGTTCTGATGGACATCTCATATTTCTCATCGCGCACAACGGGCTAAGTTTTTGAAGGGGTTTGCGCGGTGCGTAATTTCCAACCTAGCGCAGTGTTGCGATGGAAATTACTCTCCGTGCAAAACGATTCAAAAATTTAGCCCGTTGTGTGCGTTGAGAAATATGAGATGTCCATCAAAACTTACTGAAGCCGCTCATATTTCTAAACATAAAGCGAATGTCGTAGATAATATAGCTCACCCGTAAAACGGGTGATATGTTTAATTTTCTGATGTATTTGATCTTTTCATTAAATATGATGGTAACACTTAGATCAGATTGAAAAAGACTAGCTATTATACGTATGTTTTAACATGATTAGTAATAGTTGTGTGGTTTCAACTAACAAACTGATGAATAATCTTCTGCTACTTGGATAGACATATGTAGTAGTCATGCAGTGTCAATATTACTGATATTTTTATTTGTTTCTATTTTAGAAAATGAAAATCGAAGAGAGTGAACCCTTTGTGCATGATCAGGAGATGCCAAATGAGATTGAAGCTGAAAATGACAATGCAAACAACGTATATGAAGAGGATAGGCATAGTGATGATGAAAAAGCCAGCTCACATATTGGAATGAAATTCATACAGCAAAATATGCATTCAACTAGAAAGGGAAAAAATGGCAATACCATGAGGAGGAAGTATGTGTGCAATAAAGAAGGGTATAAAAGCTTAAAAGATAAGAGGGAGATAAGGAGGGAAGTTAATCGAAGGAAAAATGAGAGAGAAGGATGTAAGGCTCGAATGACAGTTCATATAATATCTGATGGAGTTTGGGGCATCAACTCCTT
The DNA here is from genome assembly GCA_030789695.1 of Scilla litardierei. NCBI lineage: Eukaryota > Viridiplantae > Streptophyta > Magnoliopsida > Asparagales > Asparagaceae > Scilla > Scilla litardierei. The sequence continues at coordinate 224,633,903 of CM061141.1, read as the reverse complement.
TAATGATGTTCATAATCATGAGTTGATTAAAACCCCTTCGAAGATCCAGATGTTACGGTCACATAAAAGATCGCATATGGATGGAACATGTAGGAATTTAGTTGATCAGTTTCGTGGCTTTGGAGTAGGACCTGCAAAGATTCTAAATGCCACGAGTGGTAGTAATGTCAATATTAATGCGCAACAATGCATTCATCATTTGAGAGTAGCAAGAAAGAACAATATCGGGTACGAATGCATTAGAGTAGTTGAACAATTTCTTAAAAGGCAAGCTACAGACTCTCAGTTCTATTCTGCTATTGAGCATGCTGAAGAAAATGTATGTATGAGTATATTTTTGGCTGATGGAAGGGCGATTACATCATACAGCCAGTTTGGAGATGTTGTTGTATTTGATGTCACTTATAAGACAAATAGTTTCATGTTGCCTTATGCACCTTTTACAGGTGTCAATCATCATAAACAGTCTATTTTATTTGGATGTGCTCTTCTTGTTGATGAGAGGGAAGAATCCTTTGTTTGGTTATTTGGACAGTGGTTAACATGTATGTTGTGTAAAGCACCAGGAGCTATCATCACTGATCAAGACCCAACAATATGCAATGCAATCAAAAGAGTTTTTCCAAATACAAAGCACATCTATTGCATGTGGCATATCATCTGCATGAAGATGAGCATCTACGTTCATTACGGTCTTCTTATAACCCTGAATTTGATGAAGACTATGCAAATTGGTGTAAGAACATTCTAAATGTTGAACAAGCCGAAATATGTTGGGTCATCTTAATGGAGAAGTACCAAAAGGAATTTCTGGAGCCATTGACAGATAAACAAAAAATGGAATAAAAGCATGGAAGTGGTTACATATGATGCATGTGAAAGCACATCATTGGATTAAGGCATACCTACTAGACAGATGAAGAACTATACTTTTATTTCATCTTGAAGTGGCTTAGTTTAGTTACTTACTTAGAGAAGAATATGCCCCCGATCAATGCGACGTTCCAAAACACAGAATGCATATTCAGTATCTAAAGGAGGTAAAAGAATGAATTGAGTGATGACTTACTCACAATAACAGCCCCTGTCAAGCTCTCTTGTCCAAAGACCATCATTGATCTTCCAATATAATCATAAAAAGGAGAGAAGTAACGGAAAAAAATGAGCTAAATCCTCAAGGTAATGTCAATTAAACAACTCTCTTCTCTGTCTACACTCGCAGGTATGAAAATTTTAATACAATAGAGATAGTTGTAAAAATATATGATCAATAATCATATGGTTTTTATTTCTTGTTTTGTGTGTAGGCATGGCATCCAGCCAAAGGAGTAAAAGCATGAACTCGTATTTTGATTGTTATGTAAACTCTTTGACTCCATTATATGAGTTTATGGATCAATATGATAAAGTGGTAAAATTTCAGCGAGACAAAGAGGAGAGAGAAGATACTTTTTGTATGAGTAACAAAGAAGACATTCGCGGCATGTATGCGTTAGAGGTTCATGCCGCAAAGGTTTAAACTAGAAACATATTTTCCATTTTTCAAACTCGGTTCAAAAATACTTTATACTGTTGGCATGAAACGGTGAGCATTGAAGGGGATACAACCACATATAAAGTAACTATGCGGATTGATGGAAAGAGCTACTTGCATTATGTTCAATGCAATATATCTACTTGAATGATCTTGTGTACGTGTGCAAGGTCTGAGACTGAATGTAACGGCCGCTTTCCGACCGTTCGGATTTTTGCACGTATTTTGAGTTATATGAGTATTTTTCATACTTTATATTTTATTTTTGATCTCGGTAGGCCTAGCACGCGTCCGAACCCCGTATTCACAATCCTCTCGGAGGCACGATCACACTGGTATTTTCTTTGAAATTTTTGGATGCCGAGGGATCTATATGCTTAACTCATTTATACTTTTTTAAAATACTATTTTTATAAAATCTGTTTTTTTTAATAAGAAAAGTCTGTGCATTTTTTTTAAACAACCACAATATTAAACCTTTATAAAACCCTAACCTATGGGTTATCTTAAATCTTAACCATTTGTTATAATCTTAACCAAATCTTTAATTCTTTACAAATCAAAAAAAGAATGCTGAACACGTTTTTTTTAAGGAAAAAAAAAGAAAATCAAATCCAAACTATTTTTGACATGAAACCCAACATCCCCACGTGATCCCCCACTCTTCCCATTTCCCTATCCCACGTCACACCCCCCTTATACTCTCTCTCTCCCTATAAAAAAAACAAACTAACCTATACCTAGGGCTAAGAAGGGATTCACAGTAGCCGCCTTCTATATCAGAAAAAAAACAACAACATTTTTATCACCTCCCCTCTCGCAACGCTGCTCTCTCTTCCCCTTCACCTGCACAACTCCGCCGCCCGTACCCCCGCATCTCCCCCTCGCTCCTCAGTCACTCCGACCGCCGGGCAACGACGCCCAGCACACTGCTCCGGCCGTCGGCCCACCGGAGACCCCCTCCCCCAGTCGCCCTTCACCGCCGTACGACGTCGACAACGGTGGCTTTCCCGTAAGCAGCCGCAGCTTCCATCGCTGCGGCGATTTCCGGCCATCACCGGCCAAGCGAGCGTCGCCCCAGCCTCGCGGATCACCGGGAAGCGCCGTAGGCCGCCACCAAACGCCAATGACCGGCGGCAGTCCTCCCCTTGCTGCCGTGCTCTCGTTGCCTTGCCGCTATGTTGCCGCTGCTGCTAGTGGCCATCGTCGCTGATCTCGCCCCTGCTGTGCCCTTTTCACCTCTACAAGAAACAAGTCGATGGGGAGAGGAACCTAGGTAAGAATTATAGTTATAACATGTACTCTAGCTTGGCCGATATTATTTTAGTGTGGGGTATTGGTAACTTCTTATAATCCCTGGTTGAATTAACAGAAGCTTTACTCTATAGTATTAGGAATTTTAGTTATATGAATGTAGTCAGTAAGTTATTATATTTTGAGTGATATATGGCAGTACTCACAACATCATATATGACATACCATAGGTATACATAGGTATACAGTAACTTTATAATCTGCCGCTATTATATTTTATGATACATGTGAGTATATTATAAGTGTCATCACATTAGCATTGTAAGTAAGTAATATAATGTGTTAGCTTACATTACAAATGAACTATATATATATATATATATATATATATATATATATATATATATATATATATATATATCTGCTGGTAAGCAAACAGTACTTGTGTTCTATGAATATTATTTTGGGTAAGTTAGTGAGTTAAAGCTAATATTCTTCTAATTAGTTAATCCATAAGCTTGATAATTTAGACTTTACGACGCAGATATACGCGCTAACGCAGTCGAGGAACCGGAACGTAGGCAACGCGAGCAATGGCCGTTTCCAGACCCGACTCCAGGTTCACGGTTAATCATCATTCAGGTTGGTTCCCTTAACTCGTAGCAAAACCCACACCGTAACAAACTGAACCTTAACTAAAACTGGACAACAATAATTAAATTTACTTTTCCGCACCAGTAAAATACTGCTCACCGTAGAAATTGACCATCGGACAAATTTTCTGTGCACATAGGGTAGTGGTCAATTTAGGATGATAAAACACCAAAAATCGTGACTTTGACGAATAGGGTAGTCCCGATAACCTAGAAACGAACCTAAATAGGATTTGATGGAAAACACGACTTGACACCGTCGCCATGACCTGTTTCAGACGGACGACCACGGGCACGACGCTTGGACCAGACGCCCCGAACGGACGAAACACTCGCCATCGCAGGCAAGTGTACCCACTTGCGTTTTTGACCGTGCCTTGGTCTTAGATTGCTAGAACTGTTAGACTGTGATTGTATAGAACCGGACGTGAAATGATAGCGTCCGGGACGCCCCTGACGACTCAGACTTGACGACGAAGTCTGAGCCTGACAACAACAACTTTGATGCTGTAGGGCTATAATGTGTGTGCGTGTGTGTGGACACCCTAGAATAACTCTCCCGTACACTGGTCGTGTCTTGTCACTGTTATCCACACTGGCCGTGTCTTGTCACTGTGTTACAAAAAGCCTTCGGGCGTTTCAGATGCTCTCCTTGCGGGAGTGATCTCCGTGCTACAAAAAGCCTTCGGGCGTTTCAGATGCTCTCCTTGCGGGAGTGATCTCCGTGCTACAAAAAGCCTTCGGGCGTTTCAGATGCTCTCCTTGCGGGAGTGATCTCCGTGCTACAAAAAGCCTTCGGGCGTTTCAGATGCTTCCCGAGCGGAAGTGATCTCCGTGATACAAAAAGCCTACGGGCGTTTCAGATGCGGAAGTGATCTCCGTGATACAAAAAGCCTACGGGCGTTTCAGATGCTTCCCGAGCGGAAGTGATCTCCGTGATACAAAAAGCCTACGGGCGTTTCAGGTGCTTTCCTAGCGAAAGTGATCTCCGTGCTTCCTGTCCTGAGTTCTGGGGTTTTGGGGTAGGGTTGAGCGTGCGCACGGTGAGAGGGTCTGATCCCCCTCAAACCGTAAGGCGTGAACCCTTCGTGCCGTGTCGTGTCGTGCCGTGTCGTGTCGTGTCCTACTTGTCTTGTCTGTCTTCGTCTTGTTCTGACACCTTTAGGCTAGTCCCGTAGTCGGTAGCACACGCTACGACTACTACTTGTACCGTTTTACTTTCCTGCTGCGTTACTTCCTGTCGTGTTACTCTGTTATAACCACAGCATGCTAATCAACCAGTAAACTGTTGTGTAAAAGAACCTCAGCATGCTAATCAACCAGTAAACCGTTGTTTAAAGTTCGGTGCACTTGCAGTAAAGTCTAACCCTTCTTGTAGACTTTACCTGACGTACAGTTCCTTTTTCTTGGGTGCTGTACGTCAGGTGTTCAGCCAGAGATCGTGGACGAGGCAGACTCACTGGAGTACGTGGAGCCGAGGACGTCGACATCAAAGTACGTACCTGACGAGGATCAGACCTTGAGGTCTTTTAGTCGCCACTTTCCGAGGATACTACTTTTAGGTTTGTCTTTAAATCCTTTGTTGTCATGCTTAGGCTTCTTTTAGACTTTGTACTTGTTGGATATCATATCTCTAATTTAATGAATGCAATATCCTTTCCGTACTTTTGCTGTTTCGAACTATAAAAATGCAAGAACCTGAAAATGTTTTAAATGGTACCTCTACAGACGCTTATTGGGTCCGAGCTTCTAAAGCTCTGGCCTAAGCGGGCCTCGTCACGTTTCGCTTCCGTCCATTTTGGGAAGCGGGGCGTGACACTGAAGGTTTGCTATGCATGCAAATTTTATATATCATGAAGCAAAAGTTTGATATGCAAGCCATCCCTGAGAGATATACTTTACCAAGGTGGACACTAAATGCAAGACATAGCATCAGCAGTCTTGGGGACTCTTCGACTAGCACAATGCACGGAGTGACGCCAAATCAAATTTCTCCACTTCAAACCTGGAGACTTCGTTCATCATTCGATAAAGTCGTGGAGGTGGTTACAAGAGATCCCCTTCTGTTTGATGACATCTTTGGGTGGACAAACTGTCATGCACCGCTTCCAATAAACGGGAGGCGAGGCGTGATGAGGTCCGCTCAGACTTGGAGCTGTGAGGCTACAAGTCTAATAAGCGTCTGAAAACAAACACTTCTAATAACCAGGTCCTTGCAACCACGAATTGAAACAAAGATAAAAATAATTTAAGCAGAAATGTAACTCCACCAATAAAATACATATTATTCCAAACATTCAGAGACAAGTCGTAAAGGAAAGTACAAGAGTCTGAAAAGAGGCCTAAAGCATGGCCGACTATAGACATAACATCAACATAAAAGAGAGGTGCTACGCACCGACAACCTAACAGCGACTAAGCAGAAAGCAACAACAACAAGAAGGAGCTCTAGGACTGGTCTCCAATGTCCTCAAACTCAACACCTGCAACTGTTCGTCCTCGATGACCAACTCTGTCTCACAACCTAACATGTGACACCCAAAAGAGAAAAGGGGCACATGTCAGAAAAGTCTCCAAGGAGACTTTGTGCAAGGAACTAAAAGAAAGGGAAAATAGCCTAGCAGTTCTAAAATATGCGATGACATGGCAGTTTAAGGCATGGATGCAACAAGTAAGAAAGTGCAACAAGTATGACATGGCAAGGGTAGCAAAGCTACTATAACATTCACATGGATTTACAAGTCAAGTAAACACGTCGTGCACAAAGTTTACACCTTTTGGCTGGAGTGGCTGTACGGGCCAACTCCTAAGCTCAAGTGATCGCTTAACCCTACCCCTCCACGTGTAATCGGGCATTGGCTTTCGACCAACACACGTAGCCTGCTTCTGGTTCACGAGCCAGGAAGTGTATTTGGCTTAGGGTTGTACCTGCAACGCAGGTGCCTAGCCTCAACAAGGAAGTACAAGTAGCGTGTGCTACAAAAGCAACATTCAAGCATGGAATGACATGTTATGATGCATGGCATGGCACGAGTACAAATAAGGTGCGTACAGATATGGAAATTAAACGTGACAGGCATGGCAGAGTACAAATAAAATGCGTACAGGTATGGAAATTAAACGTGACAGGCAGAATGTATGTATGACATGGCAGGGTGTCAGATCTAGCTTCGTTGTCAAGCTAGATCTTAAAATTGCGTCTAGGCGAGTATCATTTCGTCGCCTAGTCTCTTTTACGCTAAAAACGAGGGATGGCCTAAAACATGGCCTAAACACAAATTGGCAAGTTTCACTTGCCTGAAATACGTGCTGGTATCAAAATTCTCAAAGTCCAACCACAGATCCACAAAGTTCAGAGCTCCCACGCTCAGTCCAACAATCAGCCTACAATCCCGTATTATTAAGTTGGATTAGTGAGTTACAAGGCAGTAAAAATAATTGTTTTTAATCTTGAATTAACATGCGATGGTTGGGGCTCCTACGGTGCAGATCTTACCTCAACACGACGTGAGAGCTACTCTGACGTCGGGTAGCGACGTCAGGGGTTGGATTCCTGTTGTGCGTACGGTATAGGAAGACGGATACTCTGTGATAAAAATCACGAGCACGAATGAGTTAGTTATGACGGAACTAGAAATTATTAGGCAACCTGGGACGTAATGAATCAATTTTAATTAGGTTCTCTATTCCAAAGAGTGACACCTCAATATTAGTGGTCACAGAAATTATTAACATGATAATATCGTCACGTTGCTAGCACAACAATTAAACAACAATTATAATTAAAAACCTAGGTTAATATAACTTATAATTGATACTTAAAAGTATTCTAACTAATATACTAACAAGACTAATTATATACAGCAAGTATAGTTACAAGTTTATAACTGTAACATATAAAGTTATATGTATATCAAAAATACTTACTAACAACATCTACGTAAATCACAATTATAAAACTTACAATCTATTAGTGTTGTCTAGAGGTTGCAGGATGTCGGAGGGGCGCGAGAGAAGGCCGAGAGTTGCTGTGACGAGAAGTGACCATCGTTGCCGCGCGAGGGGCTCGGACAGCACAGCTGTTGCTGCTGCGCGTGAAAACAGCTGCCTTGGACAGCTGCTGCTGGCAGTCTTGGCAGTGCGGGGTGGTGCTGCGTGACTGGAGATCGCACGACCGGCGGAGGAAGGCCGTGACAGTGCCGGAGGGGCCTGCCGCCGTCGACAGCGCCGGAGCGGTGCTGTTGTGCCCCTGGCAGCGCTGTCGCGTGCCTGGGGTTCACACAGGCCGCGGGATTGCTCGGAGATGGTCGGGGGTCAGGGCGGAGATGAGTGGAGGAGGCCGGCGTCGGGTCTTGGTCGGAGGGAGGAAGAAGTTGACGTCGCGAGGGGGTTTGTGTTGCGGCGCTGGGTGCTTCTGCGTGGAAAAAGAGATGGCGGTGGTTCGTGTATATGCTGGGAACAATTTAGTCCTAGGGTTATAATTAAATAGGGAAGGTCCTAAGGCTCACGTGAGAGGGGTCTCTTAGGATTAAATATTAGCTAGGGTTTGAATCTAAAAGTTATATAATATTAGTAGGGTTCCTCTTATGAGAATAGGGTGTGGGGTTGGTGAAGAGCTGCACGTGGGCATGGGGGTTATAGGTTAGGTTAAAAATTATTTTATTACTATTTTTAAAGAAACCATAGATCTCACGCCCTCTCTCTCTCCTGGTGTGTGCGGCCATGTGAGGAGAAAAGTGGGGCCGGTTCAAAAGTGATTTGGATTAATAAAAATAATAATTAGAGGGTTAACCCCGTATAAAACTTTGGGTTAAAAAAATAATAGATTGGGAAGAATAGTGAAAGTGGGTCAAACGGAGCCCTAAAATTATGAGATAAATATTGTGGCGACCGTGCTGATGAGAGAAACGAAACTAAGAAGGCTGATCATGAGTTGGGCAACGAGAAACGAAATTAAAAATAAAAAGGTCTCACGTCAAAAGTGCAAATCACGACGTCTCATCGAACAAGGTTAAATTGTGGGAGAACGACCCGTGAAATGTCGTTCCGTAATATTTCCACAAATTAATACTCTTCGAGAGGGTCACAACGGCATATCATATCGTGTGTTCTGAATGAAGGATACGACTAAGAAAAATATGCGAACTTCAAGGAAAAATACGCGCACAAAGGATACGGGGTCTAAGGGCGACGATAAACTCAAGTTGGGCACACGTCGGGGGTTGGCTTGCTAAGGATACAACCAAGGTGCTACGGCCCTATCAACTCAACGACACGACTCACATACAAAGCAGCAAAACCAATCAGGTACCCGAAAATTCTATACGCACAGACGTACCACGAATAGTAAGTACCGGCCGTTACATCCTATCCACCTTAGGATAAAGTCCGCCCTCGGACTTTCTAACATATCTAGTCACTCTAGTAACTACCCCAATCATATCACATTATAATTCAAACCTGGTATAGTCATTACAAGTGCTTACATATGCACTAGGTAGTCAAACATTAACACTACTATCATGTATATATTCACGCACATCATACTCTTATACCTATCATAGTCAGTCAAATTCATACACGTATTTCAATTATTCATATAGTCACGTACATCCTTATATAACTATTAAACACTTATTACATAACCAAGATACTCATACTTACAAACAAACAAATAGTTCACACCAGCAAATACAATCGTAGCACTCACGTATAGATAACTACCTACGCACAACGTCCAAGAGTATATTATCATCACTCAACACCAAACATACAAACACACGCAATCACCTCATACAATATTAAATCATGCTCGTTATATCTTATTACACATTCATCCTTACTACTGATACACATATAGTTACTCTAATACAAGCACATATTCCATCATATATACACTTCACATACAATCCTATAACTATATTCAAGTCGCAACACATATACTATAGCTACACACTCGGGCGTAAATACTCAGTCAATATTATTAACACAATGATAATATTCGCACTGCTAGTAAGGCATTCTAACCATTCTACTAATAACAATAATAACTCACACACATATATCACAATGTCGTGCCAATATAACTACCTATGCACAAAACAAATATGGGTATACTACTCCCTAATATTTCATAGTGTACATTCATTCATAACAACACATGTAATCACACCATATCACATTAAATTATGTTTTCTATGTCTAATACACCTTTACCACTACTATAATTCCACAAACATATAGTTATTCAAATACACGCAGATACTTCACCATATATTCACATCACATAGTCCTATAACTATATTCAAGACTCATCACACGTACCATAATTACAAATACCTATAACTAAACACATACTTACCCGTGCATGGTGCACACCCACACACGCTAATATAACATTCCTTCATACCACTATATACTCAGCACATCTACGCACTTAGTTTAGCTAGCACATATACATTCACACATGCTAGTCCTTAGTAAATAACTATACCACAAGACCAACACCTATAACTATATACTGGTATAGCCACCCACAATCATGTGCGTAACACAACCAGTCACAAACAAACCTATCACTATACATACATCATCCGTTACTACATTCGTAGTACTACACGCAATCCACAGACACATGTAACAATATACTTAGTATACCCACTCAAGCTTGAGTGAGACAATAAAATCCATATCAAGAAAACTCTATATACATAACACGGTATCTATACATATACCAATACCACTCCAATATATATATATATATATATATACCAACATAACCACATACGTACTATAATATCAATCACCGTACATATCAATATAATATTACAAATATCAGCACACGTATAATTATAATACGTCTTCTAATACACGCATTCATCGTGTAATCACACACATGTAATATATATCCACGCCATAACAATATCAAATATAATCAAAACACTACTACATATACATATCCATACATAGCCACGACATACAATAATCATGTAAACATCATGATATACACGTACACACGCAACATCCCATATAGACAAGCAATGCCTAAATAAGTTATAGTCCTATTACCGTACGCATATCACATGCATTCATATAGTAAGCACATATCTACGTGCGAGCATACGCCCACCCGTACTAACATATAGATCGATATTATGCATGCACATTTAACTATAAGTACCCAATTATCATTACACTTAATATACACATAACTTTACCAACATATTATTCCAACCATTATTAAGTATCTCCAACTACATACACTCCCAGTAGATATTCCAACACTGATTCTTATATACACAGACGTCACTAGAGTGGTATAGCTATCCACACACATATTTATAAATACTAACACACATACGACTTCATATATACCATGTAATTATTTGCACTACAATGACATCACAATCCATACTAATGGGCCCACCATACTATATTAAGGTTAACGTAGATAACAGAAGCACTAATGTGATAACCAAATAATAGTGAGGAAAACTGAAAACGAAATTGAAATGAAACAAAAACGGGATAAATGGGTTCAGATGAGGCGACATATAAGGGAAAAGCTTGGTTGGGTGGAACAAAATATAGTTCAGAATAGCCAAGTAGGGAAGAAGGATATAAATTACGAAATAAGGATATAATAAAACGTAAGTTATAAAATAAAAATATAATAATATCCTTATAAAACGTAGAAGAGTAGCATGAAAGTTAAATCACGACATAGGATTAGACGCAAAATAATGAGTATGGAGGTGATGAATTGATTTGCAATTGGAAATAAATTTAAACGGAGATAGTATTTTACAAAAATTTGAAGTAGAATAATGATGAGTATAAAATCGACACGCTGAATGCTGACGTCCCATGTAACTTAGATAAATATATATTAAAGGTAAGCGCGATGTGTTATTCGAATAAGTTTTAAGGGCATAAGTAAGAAAAGAAAATTATAAATCGAATTAGGGAAAATAGAAATACGGTTCAGAATAAAATTAGTATATGAAAAGGGACAAGATGTTTATATAGGTATACAAAGTATAGGCTGGAAAACATTATAAAATAGTAATCAAAAATCTCGACAAAACTTTCGAAATTCAAAAAAAAGAATTTAAGTCAACGGAAGAGCATGAAGTCTAAGTATGTATGTGTGTGTGTGTGTGTATATATATATATATATTAAAAGTTTTCGTACGAGTTTAAACTTAGGGAATGAAGAATATCGAAAATACTTCAGAAGATTCAAGATTTGTAACGAAGAGATTCGATAATTAACGACGGTCGTCATGAGGCAATCTTGGGAATCGAGGGCAAGGTAAATGGTTGCATGATCGAAACTTAGATACGCCTAGGATACGACTCATGAAAATCTACGGGAAACTCATACGGCCGACCAACTAAAAGTTTACGAAACTTAGCGCTAAGACTTTCTAAGGAACTAGACTGTAATGAACTGCGTTCGGCTTGGCCCGAAATCGATGAACCCAAGCAAACGACTAAAGAAATTCTAGAAGTCTATTATAGTCAGAGCTAGGCAGGAACCACTAAGGTAACTCCTAAGACGATTATATCAATTTCTAGCATGGAGTCTAGCTAACAATCAGGGACCTCTAACTAGCCAGCACAGACGTCTAACTAAGTCTTACTATAGTCCTGATCTATGGCTTTCCCTACTAAGCTGAGACAGATGCTCGGGCAACACATCTTCCAGCCACCTAAGACACGGAAAACGCTCTTATTAGACTCAGATTTTACGACTTGAATGTTTCGAATAATTAATGAACGTTTTTATTATTATCGTTGTCCCGATATTTTGCAGTTGCAAAATGACCTGTATGGGCCACCAACAAAACCTGTCATGCCTCGCTTCCCACAAATGGAAGGCGAGGCGTGATGAGGTCCGCTCAGACTTGGAGCTGTGAGGCTACAAGTCTGATAAGCATTTGAAAACAAACACTTCTAATACCAGCTCCTTGCAACTACGAATCGAAACAAAGATAATAATAATTTAAGCCGAAATGTAACTCCACCAATAACATCCATATTATTCCAAACATTCAAAGACAAGTCGTAAAGGAAAGTACAAGAGTCTGAAAAGAGGCCTAAAGCGTGGCCGACTATAGACATAACATCAACATAAAAGAGAGGTGCTACGCACCGACAACCTAATAGCGACTAAGCAGAAAGCAACAACAATAAGAAGGAGCTCTATGACTGGTCTCCAATGTCCTCGAACTCAACACCTACAACATGTTCGTCCTCGACGACCAACTCTGGCTCACAACCTAACATGTGACACCCAAAAGAGAAAAGGGGCACATGTCAGCAAAGTCTCCAAGGAGACTTTGTGTAAGGAACCAAAAGAAATGGAAAATAGCCTAGCAGTTCTAAAATATGCGATGACATGGCAGTTTAAGGCATGGATGCAACAAGTAAGAAAGTGCAACAAGTATGACATGGCAAGGGTAGCAAAGCTACTAAAACATTCACATGGATTTACAAGTCAAGTAAACACGTCGTGCATAGAGTTTACGCCTTTTGGCTGGAGTGGCTGTACGGGCCAACTCCTAAGCTCAAGTAATCGCTTAACCCTACCCCTCCACGTGTAATCGGGCATTGGCTATTGACCAACACACGTAGCCCGCTGCTAGTTCACGAGCCATGAAGTGTATTTGGCTTAGAGTTGTGTCTGCAACGCATGTGCCTAGCCTCAACAAGGAAGTACAAGTAGCGTGTGCTACGAAAGCAACATTCAAGCATGGAATGACTTGTTATGATGCATGTCATGGCACAAGTACAAATAAGGTGCATACATATATGGAAATTAAACATGACAGGCATGGCAGAGTACAAATAAAATGCGTACAGGTATGGAAATTAAACGTGACAGGAAGAATGTATGTATGACATGGCAGGGTGTCAGATCTAGCTTCGTTGTCAAGCTAGATCTTGAAATTGCGTCTAGGCGAGTATCATTTCATCGCCTAGTCTCTTTTACGCTAAAAACGAGGGATGGCCTAAAACATGGCCTAAACACAAGTTGGCAAGTTTCACTTGCCTGAAATACGTGCTGGTATCACAATTCTCAAAGTCCAAACACAGATCCACAAAGTCCAGAGCTCCCACGCTCAGTCCAACAATCAGCCTACAGTCCCGTATTATTAAGTTGGATTAGTGAGTTACAAGGCAGTAAAAATAATTGTTTTTAATCTTGATTTAACATGCGATGGTTGGGTTCCTACGGTGCAGATCTTACCTCAACACAATGCGAGAGCTACTCTGACGCCGGGTAGCGACGTCAGGGGTTGGATTCCTGTTGTAAGTATGGTATAGGAAGACGGATACTCTGTGATAAAAATCACGAGCACGAATGGGTTCGTTACGACGGAACTAGAAATTATTAGGCAACCTGGGAGGTAATGAATTAATTTTAATTAGGTTCTCTATTCCAAAGAGTGACACCTCAATATTAGTGGTCACAGAAATTATTAACATGATAATATCGTCACGTTGCTAGCACAACAATTAAACAACAATTATAATTAAAAACCTAGGTTAATATAACTTATAATTGATACTTAAAAGTATGCTAACTAATATACTAACAAGACTAATTATATACAGCAAGTATAGTTACAAGTTTATAACCGTTACATATAAAGTTATGTGTATATCAAAATACTTACTAACAACATCTACGTAAATCACAATTATAAAACTTACAATATATTAGTGTTGTCTAGAGGTTGCATGACATCGGAGGGGCGCGAGAGAAGGCCGAGAGTTGCTGCGACGAGAAGTGAACATCGTTGCCACGCGAGGGGCTCGGGCAGCGCAGCTGTTGCTGCTGCGCGCGAAAACATCGGCCTTGGATAGCTGCTGCCGGTGGTCTTGGCAGTGCAGGGCGGTGCTGCGTGACTGGAGATCGCACGACCGGTGGAGGAAGGCCGTGACAGCGCCGGAGGGGCCTGCCGCCGACGACAATGCCGGAGCGGTGCTGTTGTGCCCCTGGCGGCACTGTCGCGTGCCTGGGGTTCACACAGGCCACGGGATTGCTCGGAGATGGTCGGGGGTCAGGGAGGAGATGAGTGGAGGAGGCCTACATCGGGTCTTGGTCGGAGGGAGGAAGAAGATGACGTCGCGAGGGGGTTTGTGTTGCGGCGCTGGGTGCTTCTGCGTGGAAAAAGAGATAGCGACGGTTCGTGTATATGCTGGGAACAATTTAGTCCTAGGGTTTAATTAAATAGGGAAGGTCCTAAGGCTCACGTGAGAGGGGTCTCTTAGGATTAAATATTAGCTAGGGTTTGAATATAAAAGTTATATAATATTAGTAGGGTTCCTCTTATGAGAATAGGGTGTGGGGTTGGTGAAGAGCTGCACGTGGGCATGGGGGTTATAGGTTGGGTTAAAAATTGTTTTTTTACTATTATTAAAGAAACCATATATCTCACACCCTCTCTCTCTCCTGGTGTGTGCGGCCATGTGAGGAGAAAAGTGGGGCCGGTTCAAAAGTGATTTGGATTAATAAAAATAATAATTAGAGGGTTAACCACGTATAAAACTTTGGGTAAAAAAATAATAGATTGGGAAGAATAGTGAAAGTGGGTCAAACGAAGCCCTAAAATTATAAGATAAATACTGGGGCGACCGTGCTGACGAGAGAAACGAAACTAAGAAGGATGATCACGAGTTGGACGACGAGAAACGAAATTAAAAATAAAAAGGTCTCACGTCAAAAGTGCAAATCACGACGTCTCATCGAACAAGGTTAAATTGTGGGAGAATGACCCATGAAATGTTATTCCAAAATATTTCCACAAATTAATACTCTTCGTGAGGGTCACAACGACATATCATATCGTGTGTTCCGAATGAAGGATAAGGCTAAGAAAAATACGCGAACTTCAAGGAAAAATACGCGCACAAAGGATACGGGGTCCAAGGGCGACGGTAAACTCAAGTTGGGCACACGTCGGGGGTTGGCTTGCTAAGGATGCAACCAATGTGCTACGCCCCTATCGACTCAACGACACGACTCACATACAAAGCAGCAAAACCAATCAGGTACCTGAAATTGCTATTCGCACAGTCGTACCACAAATAGTGAGTACCGGCCGTTACACAAACAATTTTTTTGGACAAACATAATTTGAATGATAAAGCGTAAACTACTTCTAAAGATCCAAGCACTCAGGTGGGTTCAATGCACCTATCAAACAAGAAGTGGGACTAAATGATGTCATTTGCATGATCCTGCAAAAGCAAGAACTAAAGGTCGACCACGAGTGGCCTCAAGGATTCCGCCTGGAATACAAGTCTCACAAGATCAAATTCAATCAAGAAAAAGGACTTGCAGTGTTTGTGGAGAAAAGGGTCACGACATGTGAACTTTTCGTATAAGTACATCTGGTAGAAACAAGGTATATTTGCTCAAAATTACCTATTTTATATTCTATTATAAATTATTTTAACATCATTGCCCCATATTTTATGTAGGAAAAATCTTCACCCGATGAGTTAACAGGGCTTTGATATAAAGGCTGATATTTTTATATACGATATGTAACAATGTTGTATTATCTTGGAAGAAATATACTACATGCATCTGGCTTGGAGATATCAGTATAAATGTGATGAAACTGGTTCTCTTTAAACCTGGTTCTCCAAAAACTGATTTATCCTATATTTTAGTCCAAAATGCAGCCATTGTGGCTTTGAATTCATCGGGCTGTGGGTCCAATATTGCTCCTTAAAACCTAAAGTCTTAATTATGATCGTATGAGGAAGATGCCTATCATTCGAGAACTTTTTTTGTTGATGCCGATCTCATATCTTATAATTTCTATGTTGCTGCAGATCCGGACATTTGTCAAGAAATTTAATGTGCTTAACGATTAAGAAGAAGAAGAAGCATAAGAGCTGAAGATAATGAAGAGAATGAGTCATGTAGCTGTGCGCGATGAGTAATTGTGGATAATTGTATACAGTTTTGCTCCGTGCGCACAACAGAATGTAAAATAAGCCCGTTTTGCGCGATGAGCAAAACTTGGTAATTGGTAGCGTTCAGTTCTTTTGTCGATTGTGCGCATTGAGTTATTGTTGGTAAATGTAGATAGTTTTGCTCAGTACCCACAACGTTCACTATATTGCCGGTTGTGCGCGCTGAGTAATTAGGGTTACTTTAAGTTAGCATCACGCAATTTTGTAATGTGTTGCAATTGTATCAAATATAATGACATTGTATTAAGGTATGTATTCCATCATACTACAACATTTATGCATTCAACTGTACATAACACAACAAAGTAGAAACTATATCTAACCAAGTTGCAACATCACATTTTGGAACTGGTACGAAATTTATGCACATGACTATTTTATGGATACATGGATTCCCACCATGAAAAAAATTTCAAGCACAATGCCATGTATGAGCAGCTCCATTAGCTCCATCATCCTCACTTGTTGCAAGTATCTTGGCCATCTGTCCCCTGTATGTGTTGAAGAAGAATCAGTGATGAACACAAAAATAGCATAATTAAGTAAAAATATTGTATAAGTAGACTTAGATAGATTAAGATTGAACATTTATTATCATCAAGCAGTGATGTCTGCAATGAAGTTAAACAGAACATACGAAGGGTCAAAGAATATCTGCAAGATGTGATGGCCGAGAAGGAAGCTGGTGTGGCTGCAAGAACAACTTCAAGCAGAGATATCTGCAATGAAGATGAAAAGAACATATGAAGGAGCAAAGAACACCTTCGAGTCCATATATATGTGATGTCTTCAATTTCTACATCACATCACTTGCCGCTAGTATATTGGCCATCTTTGAGGGTTACGACACAGTGATGACGAAAAATATAACATGTTGAAGAAAATAATTATATAAGTAGAATCAAATAGAATCAGATAGTATAGTAACATCAATAAGTGTATTGGTTAATGAGGGCTAGTGGGTAGGGAATACATTTAAAGACGAATTGGACTGGCCATGGATTAGGATGAGACTAAAGTAGAGTTACTGTGAGGCTAGAGAAGAGACCCTGTAAGTCTACAGATGTTGTGCACATGAATATATAGAATTGCTCAACGCGCACACCGGGCATCTCTCTGGCCCGGTTTGCACGTTGAGCAGTTTGCACCATATAAAAGATATTTCAATGCAGTAGAATGAATTGGGATTTTTCCAGTGAATCAGATATGACATGTTATTATACATCCTAAATCCAAATAAGATAGTGATTCAAAGAGAAACAAGCAAACAAAACCATACATCCTAACAAAACCACATAATTCCATATAAGCAAGTGATGTTACAAAAAAGGACACCATCAAATCCAACATTGTGACACATGAGTATCAGTCACACACAACAAATTGTGAAATACGTATACCCTAATAAAATGTGACACCCTAACATTCACATGTTCTAACAAAATTCAAGACAACATAAACAATATTTCCATCAAGCTGAAGGTGGAGGTGGTGGTGCACAAGATGCACTGGGAGCTGGAGGGTCAAGAGCATGGATATCCCTGGGCGTGGGCACGATTGTGTCCAATTTCTCAACCATGTATTCTAACCATGCCATTTACCACATTGAGCTCATCACGCATTGTCATGCCATGCTTCCCATTGTACATGGGAGTGAGGATGCGAGTGGGTCTGCATATGCTTAAAGCAAAGAAGAAGTACTTTTTTCTTTCTTCTTTGACTTAAGCACAATAAGTGTTTTGTGTTTAGCAATCAGGTCCATGCACATGAATTTCTCAGAAGCAGCATAAGTATCTATTACACTTTTATTTCTGAGTCTTTAAAACAAAGTACACAAAGTAATTAAGGCATAGCATGGCCGTACAATCTGCTGAAAGTAAATACACCTTAAAAGTAACAAGTACAACTAATAAAATATAAACTTAGAGTAGCTTTCTTTATTCTTCAGCAGAGAGGACCTCAACGTCCTCGTAACTCTGATCAGCGGGGTCCACCTCTAAGGCGTGATCCTCAAAAGCAGTGTTCTCACTATACTCTGTCTCTGAACCTAACATATATTTCATAAATTCATTTGAAATATATGTCAGCGATTGCTTGGCAAGATTTTTAAAATAATAAGAGTATTAAACAAACGAGAGCGTTAGAACAATTAAGGAAAACACGTGCATAGCATGTGACTATGAGCATTCTGAAAGTTGACATATGATTTAAAGTTTACAAGGGTTAAGCATGAGAAATAAGAAAACAAAAGAACGTTAGAACATATAAAGAAACATGTTCATGATGAATGATTATGAGCATACTGATAGTAATGACATGAAGAGTTACAATAGGTAACACAAAATTTGCATTTTCAATAAAGTAATGGTGGTATGCAAGTTGAGTATTTTTTGTTTCTCCTGTTTGTGACTAAGTCCATGTCCGGGTTGGTAGTATGTTCTTGATGCACCCTATCATCGGGGGTTTACCGTGACGCCTCTTACCATCCCAAATCTGGAAAATGGCCAAGATGCTTGCCTTTATTAGTGTGGTATGGAGGTAGATGTAAGGTGGTCAAGCTACATCTACGAACCCTACTACGATAGACCAACCCCACCCAAGTGTCATAACTAGTCATCGACTAGTTTCCTTTCCATCTGTAATCGTTGGGTTTTCATTTACGTTTCTAGGTTGCGTCCTACCCTCGGTTCAGTTTGGTTCAATTTGATGACAAGCAGAGAATAAGTTATTCTTTTACAGAAAAATCATTAATATGAGGTGTCCGTTGTTAATCAGAGGTAATAGGCATAGTAAGAACATGCAGTTTAGTTACTAAAGTTGACTAGTATATTCAAAATGAGATTTTAGCATCAGATTTAGTAGTTTGTCCAAAAATTCAATTACAATAAAGTACTTGCCTAGAGGCAATGGTGGATGTCCAGTCGGTCGTATTAAGAGTCGCGTTGTATCTGCATCACGAATTTGATATCAAACAGAAGTTTTTAACTTATTAATTACCATTATAACTAACATATACATGATTAACATACTATTATACTAAAACTTTTACTTTATATCACTAACTTACGGTTATTAACAAAACTTAATGTTATTAACATATATGTATTAACAGAATTAATATTATAACATAATATATTGAATTTTAACAGAATTCATACTATATACTAATATTACTAACTAATACCAAACTAACATTATAATAACTTACTGTGAAATGTTTTAAATTACTAATATCATAAAAATTGTTAAGTATCTGTGGTTTAATTCTTATATATATTAAACCTTGTTACTGTTTACTTATATAATGAAACTTAGGAACATATAATAAAAATTTATATATATTAAACTTTGTTACAGAATTAACATACTAAGATATATTAACCTAGTAACTAACATTAACTGAAAATAATTTATGATAAAAAACTATAACTGAAAATAACTTTATAACATTAACTTTATAACTTTATTATTACATTATAATATTATAACATTAACTGGAAAAAAACTAACATTAACTATTAACTTAAACTAACAAATATATATCTCTCTCATCCCTTTCTTACCTCTGTCTCCTTCCTTCTTTCGTTTTTTCTTTCCTTCGATGCAGAGGGGATCAGGGGCTCGGGGTACTGTGCGGTAGGGTGGAGGGCAGCCAGGCGCGTGGCGGGCAGATCAGGGTGGCGCGTGCGGGTTGCGGCGTGTACAGAGGGCGGAGGGCAGGGGAGATGGGGGCGATCTGGCGGTGGGCAGGGCGGATCGGGAGGAGGCACGCGCGGATGGCAGCGGCAGTGGGCGGCACACGATTTTGGGTATGCCGGCGGGCGATGGCTGTGGTGGCGGGCACAGGCAGGGCGAGTGGTTGAGGGGGGTTTCGTTCGTGGCTGAGCGCATGCAAATCCGGAGGAGGAAGGGGGAGGAGGGCACAGATTTGGGCGGCAGGGTGGACGAAGCTCTGTGGCTGGACGGCGGTAGGCTGAGGTGAGAGTTGAGCGCGTGGGGTTGGGTTGTCGTGGGGAGAACTGAAGATGGGGAGATGGGGGAGAAGGGTTAACATAATTTTAAAGAAAATTTAGTTACAAAGTATCTAATTAATGTGATCTAATTAATGCAATTTGACTAAGGTAGAGAAATTTTTTTAAACGTGTAACCATGTTTTAAACTGGAGGAGGGGCTGCCGATAGAATAGGGTGATTAGAATTAAAAGTTAATTGTAAAACCGAAATTAGTTAAATGAAAATTACGAATTTTCCCCTGAAACTAAATGTGTCCGAAAAATTACGAAAAGAGTAGCACTGGTCCGTATTGTCGTGAGGATCATGAATAAGAAGTCCAATTTAAGGTTTGAGTGATGAAAAAATAGAAAAAAATCATTTATGCATTTGAACTTGTTTGATACCATCGCGATTACGGAAATTCGTGTACGTTGAAACTAGACTGTTACATGCATCGTCGTAATCCCATGCCAGAGGTATGATTGACTGATATGAAAATTTGTCATACGATCATCCAAAACCTCACGATCATCTGGGGATGATGACGTAGTAGATTGAGTAAGCATGCTGGCATGGATATGACGGTGATAATCCATGATCTGTTCCAGATCACGCCAAATTCCATTGACATTAGCTTCGACTCTGCACAGTTCGGCATAAATTGATGTATGTTGACCGTCCAGATGCCTTTGTCCAACCATCAGATAACCAACACAAGTTCTGATTGTCACATAGTGGTCTTCAGTTGCTAGAGGTTCGGTATGCGCATGAGGATCATTACTGTCAAAGGATGATGGGTCTCTAACCAGATGAGGAGATGATGGTGGTCGATTCGAAGGTGATGGCATCGTATAATTTCTATCTCGTTTTTGTGGAGGCATGGATAAACCCTAAACCAGGATCGACAAAGAAGCTTATAACCCAAAGAATTGGTACCTTTTTGATCGTTTGTACGGGTGACGGTTCGTAATCACACTCTGAGTAAAATAAAGACAGTGATAACAATTACTCAACGTGTAATACGGGTTATAAATTTACCCATTGTGCGCACTGATTAATTATTCATTAATGTAGACAGTTTTGCTCAAGTAATAAAATGGTTATAATTTTGACCGGTTGTATACGTTGAATAATATTTCGCGAAGGTATATCTTTTTAGTCACCGTGCACAACAGGTCATATTTTAACAAATCAAAGAATTGTATATATTTTTGCTCAGTATGCAAAACGGTCACTACTTTTGCAGGTAGTTCGACTTATTAATTTTGGGTAATGGAATACAGTTATCTAAACATTTTGCACCTTCACATTTTGGAACTGGTATGAAATTCAATCACTGGACTAACCTATGGATACATTGATTCCCACTATGAAAAATGGTTCAAGCACATGCAGAACAGCTCAAGCAAAATGGCATTTAAGAGCATCTTAGCGCGCACCATCGTCACTTGCCGCATGTATCTTGGCCATCTGTCCAATGTAAGCGTTGATGATGAATCAATGATGAACATAAAATAATAATACTTAAGTAAAAATATTGTATATAAATACTATTGCAACTTCAAATTTTCACGCTGATATGAAATTCAGTCACGGTGTCCTTCATCTCAGAAGTAACCCTCCTCTGAACAGTTTGAGCAAAATGCCAGTTTGATCACTTCCGGAGGGAACCTGAAACTACTGGCAATGTAAGGAACCTGAAAAAAAACATATGAAGGAGCAAAGAACATCTTTAAGTCCATATATATATTATGTCTTCATTTTCTGCATCACATCACTTGACACTGGTCTAATGGACATCTTTGTGTGTTGAAGACAAAGCATTGATGAACAACATAAAAATAGCATGTTGAAGAAAATATAATGTATAAGTAGAATCAGATAGAATAGTATCATCAAGAAGTGTGGTGGTTGATGAGGGCTTGTGTGTTGGGAAGCCATTTAAAGACGAATTGGACTGGCGATGGATGATGAGGAGACTGTAGTAGAGTTAATGTGAGGCTACAGAAGAGACCCCGTGAGTCTACAGAGGAGTGCTCGTGTATCTACAACAGATTGATACCAGCCAGATGTTGTTCCCAATAATGTTTGACCGTTGTGGTGTGCGTTGAGCAAAATTGATAGCCTCTAACGAATTTCTCAACGGGCACCACGTGCAAAAATATGGCTGTTGTGTGCGGTGAGCAAATTTTTATGTTTTAACTAATTTGCTCAAATTTTTTACGTAGATAGATTTGTGAGTAGATGAGGGATGGTGGGCAGCCATTTATAAATGAAGAATTGGACATGGATGATCTGAAATGGCGAAGTTGCCCGTGAATATAGATATTGCACGTGAATGTGCAGAGAAATTGGTGTGAGCAACACAATGTAACAGATATCTCAATTTTGGAAAAATTACACTGTATTAAGGTTTGTATTCCCTCATACTACAACATAAATGAATTCAAATGTACATAACACAAAAAAGTAGAAAATACATCTAAACATATTGCTCGGGACTACCCTATCAATCATGGGACTTCACTTGTTGTAATTCAAAGCTCCAGTGGCCCGTTGTGCACGTTGATCAATTCGGTCGCGAGTGCTCACCTTGTCCTATGGTCTGGAGGCAATGGAGATAACCATCTTCTTAACAACGCAAGCTAAATGACATTTATGAGTATAATAAAATAAAATATTGCAACTTAACATTATGTTCAGTACTCTTCTTCTGAACAGCTTAAGCAAGAAGGCAGATTGAGCAGCTCCACGAGGGAACCGGATGATACAAGTAGAGTGAGGAAGCATCAGTTTGAATTCAGTTTGCATTGAAAAGGGGAAGTGACAAAAATAATAAATTATAACCGGCTTGTGGATGGGGAAACATATTAATGCCAGTCATCATTCTTCCAACATTACCTGAACATATAGGTTGGGTGAGGAAGCGGAACAGAACAACTGAATGAGCCAATAACATCTTAGTGGCCATATATATGTGATGTATTCAATTTCTCTATCACGGCACTTACCGCTAATAGAATCGCCATATTTTTTGGTGAAGAAGAATCGGGGATGAACAAAAAGAATCGACGATGATGATCAAATTGCGAATACGTAGTGTAGAAGATGTTTGTTGTGGATTGTCACGCCCCGCTTCCCAAAACTACGGAGGCGAAGCGTAACTAAGGCCCGCTTGGGCCGGAGCTGTGAAGCTCGGACCCAATAAGCGTCTGTAGGGGTACCATTTTAAAATTTTCAGGTTCTTGCATTTATAAAATTCGGAACAACAGAAAGTACAGAAAGAAAGTTACATTCATTAATACAAAGAGATAATATCCAGTGAGTACAAAAGTCTAAAAAGAGAAGCCTAAGCATGGCAACAAACTACAGAAAAAGGAAACTTATGGTGCGAAGCACCCAACCTAGGCAGAAAGTAAAGTGGTGATACGCACCCAACAAGAAAGTAGTAACTTCTATAAGACAGCGACAGAAAAGACCTCTAAGTCTGGTCCATGTCAGGAAGGTGCTCCGGGTCGACATCCTCTGGCTCCACGTACTCTGGTGTGTCCGACTCGTCCATGTACTCTGGCTCAACACCTGACGTATAGCACCCAAGAGAAAAGGAACTGTATGTCAGGTAATGTCTACAAGGAAGGGTTAGACTCTACTGTAAGTGTAAGGTAATTAAGAGCAACATTTTACTGGTTGATTAAGATGATGTTGTTATGACATGACAGTTACACTATACAAGAAGTAAAGCAGTGCAGGAAAGTAAAACGCGACAGGCAGTAGCCGTAACGTGTGCTACCGGCTACGGGACTAAGCTAGACGGGACATGACAAGCAAGACAAGACATGTGACTCAAAGGGTTCATGCCTTGCGGTTTGAGGGTGGCCAGACCCTCTCCCCGTGCGACTGCTCAACCCTACCCCAAACATAAGTGCTCAAGACAAGACAAGACTTGGATCACTCTCACAAGGAGAGCATCCGAAACGCCCGTAGGCTTTTTGTGTAACAGGGATCACTCTCGCTTGGAGAGCATCCGAAACACCCGGAGGCTTTTTGTATAACAGGGATCACTCTCGCGTGGAGAGCATCCGAAACACTCGGAGGCTTTTTGTATAACAGGGATCACTCTCGCGTGGAGAGCATCCGAAACGCCCGGAGGCTATTTGTATAACAGGGATCACTCTCGCCAAGAAAGCATCCGAAACGCCCGGAGGATTTTTATAACAGGGATCATGACACGACAAGTAACAAAGAGTTGTTCATTCTAGGGGGTCCACATGGACGCACACACAGGTGAAACTATGGTAGCAGTTGTTGTTATTGTTGATTCTAGGGGGTCCACACGCACGCACACACAGAATAGCACTAAGGTGTCAGTTGTTGTTGTTGTTTGTGCTCAGACTTCGTAGTCAAGTCTAAGCTGTCCAGGGGGGTCCCGGACGCTATCATTTTACGTCAGGTTCTCTTTAGTTGTACTTTTACAGTTCAAGGGACAGGTGGCCTAAACGTGCCCGAAAGTACGCAAGTGAGAAACACTTGCCTGCGTGGCGAGAGCGTCCTCTGTCCGGAGTGTTGTAGGGAAATATGCCCTCAAATCATTTGTATTTGATGCAAATGATAATTTAAGCCTAGATAGGGACTATTTTGTATTTGATGCAAAAAGGGAATAAATATGTTTTAAATAGTTTAAGACAATATTTAATAATATAAACGTAAGGAAAAGCTCACGGGTAAGACGGGAATGTCCTGGTCTACACCTAGGTTCGAACGGAGTCCAAATCGGACGCCAGATGCTCAAGATATGCCAAAAATAGCCCTTTGGATCAGATTGGGTCAGTCCAGGCGGACCCAGGCCAAACTGGGTCTGGCCTGGGCGCCTGACCAGACCCAAACAGCCTGGGGGCGCCCGGCCCAGGCCCGGGCCCGGGCGCCTGGGCGCAGGCCCAAGCGTTGTGCGCCTGGGCCTGGGCCGAGGCGGCCCAGGGCGCCCAGGCGTTCTGGGCCGGGCGCCCCGCCCGGCCCAGGCGCCCGCCTGGGCACCTGGCGCCAGGCGCCAGGCTGGCGCCTGGGCGCCTGCGCCAGGCGTCAGGCGCCTGGGCACCCGTGCACAGACCTGGGCGCCCGTGCCCAGGTGTGGGAAGGCGCCCAGTCAGCCTTTTTTGGGGGCTGTGGGGCCCACTTGCTGGGCCCCACTAATGGGTTCTAAACCCTAGATCTATTGGGCAGATTTGACGGCTAGTTTTTACGAAAAACAAGTCGTAGGCTGAACTTTGAACGGTCAATTGGAGGGTCAAAAGAACTCCGATTGACGAACGGTTTTTTCCTATGCGTTCACCGTTGAACACCCTTCGAATTGATTGGTTGTATCAATCATGAAGTTCAACGGTGAGGGAGTTAAAATTCACGGAAGTTTGCACTTTGTGAAGGGCAAACTAAATTAAATTTGGTTAACTCTGAATAAGTCCCACATCGGATTTTGAGGGAAGGGGAGCAGTCAGCCGCCTATATAAAAAGGGGTCTGCTCCCTTCCTCAAAACTCGTCCCAAGCTCTAGATCTGAGCGGCTCTCGTAAATGTTGGAGCACGCTCGGATCTAAGCTTAAATTAATATTTCTCTATCTCCCTAAATTTCTGCCTTGCTCCTGAGGGCTCTAGCAAAGCCGCAAAGGAGTTCGGATTCGGATCCGAAATCTAGGCGGAGGTTTCACTCGCGTGAAACTTTCTTCGGCGCGTGGTTGGCTCGTTGACACGGGATTGATCGTCTCGGGATGCGGAGCGGTTCGAGGAGCAGTTCGGGGAGCGGTTCAAGGAGCGGCTCGGCGTGGGACGGGAGCAGCTCGGAAGACAGTGCGGAACATCTCGCCTGCTCCAGGGTTGAGATTCCGGGTATGTGTTTAAGCATTAGTTTAATTTAATCGCAGTAGGCTAGATCCTTCTTGGGATGGTCAGATCCATCCCAAGTCGGCATAGATCTTGGATTAGTGTTTTGGACCTTAGGGTTAAATGTTAATTAGATTAACATGTTTATTTTTCCGCTGCTTTTCTGTCTAAGTTCCGTCCGACTTAGGACGGGCATAGAGTTTTTGTGCCATAAGGGTCCCAAAATTCCTTACATTGGTATCAGAGCATGGTCTGTGTTACGATCTAGTCTGGATTTCTTTAAACACATGAAATGCTTTTAAATACTTTTAAAAATGTTTTTAAAGTTATGAGATAAATTTTAAAAATGTTTTTGATGTTTAAAAATCTATGTGATAAATTTTTTGAATATGAAAATTTTAAATGACGTTTTAAAATTTATGTGATAATTTTTAAAACTAATTTTAAATCTTTTAAAATTTATGCGATAAGTTTAAAGTGCCTAAAAATTTTATATGATAAATTTTTAAGCCTGAAAGTTTTTTAAAATGATGTTTTAAATTTATGAGATATTTTAAAATTGATTTTAAAGGTTAAAATTTTTATGCGATAAATTTTTTAAAGTAGCATGCAAATTTGTGATTTTAAAAACAAGTTTTTATGAGATAAAAATAAATTTTTTTAAAAATCATATTTTTAATTTAAATGTTAAATTTATGCTTGCATGCTAAAATTGTTTATGTGATAGACATTGTTCGATTTAAATTGTTAAATAGTTGTACACTTTTATTTTTTGCGATAAAATTAGTGTAATCTTATGTTAATGGCTATGCATAATCTTGTCCCTTATTTGATAACACAAGACAACCCATTTAGGTTAGCCATTAAAAATGATTAAAATTTATTAATTGAATTTTAATGACATGCTATGTTTTAATAAAACATTAACAATGCTTCAAGACCTAATTCCTGATTAGGGTAGTCCTTTTAATGAAAATCTTAATTCTAATTGTTATTATTAATTCTCATTAAAGGACTTCACTTTTAGCGTTGGTTAATAAATTTATTAAAATCCTAATAACGATTAGGATAGCACGTTAACCTTATAGTTGATAAGGACTTAATAAAAGTTATTAAACAAATCCTAAAATTTTGAATTTAAGGATGCAACTAGTTGATATGATTAATTAATTGTTAATAAAAGCTGTTTAGTCTATGGCACACATACAAAAATGACAAGCTTCATTCAATGGACCATGATCCAGTCAATGTGCTTGGCTCAGAGTTCTTGATCAACCCTAGCTAGTCTAAGGGGTAGTGATCCTGGCTTAGTCAATTCCCTGGCTGTGTTCCGCTGGACCGCAATGTCGCGAATCATGATTGTATGACACCCTGGACTATATCTAAGTCAAATACGTTAATGATCTTTTTCAAGATTAGCCGTAGCCCTCCTTATTTTAGGGGTTAGCAACTATAGGGCCCGTGTTACAGTTGTTGAGATACACTCAAGCTGTGACATGGCAACCCTGTAGAAACCAACTCCTTAAATACATAAGATGAAATCTTGACTGACCTAAACAGACGTCTAGTACCCCGAGCGCCGGCATAAGTTAAGTCAACGATGTAGTCTTACTTGATGTAAGTCTAAGACCTGACCCAAACCGACGTGTCGTGAATACACCGAGCGGCGGGGCAAGTCAGGCTAGACACGAAAACAAGGGTCCGACTAGACTAGACATTGTGATTTGTATGAGCACACTCATGATCACAAATGGTTAGGGGCAAAAACCGAATAAGAGAGTCATATCCGATATGATCGATGAAGAGTCATCTTCCGATCGCAGAGTCAAGCAACTTGTTGAGCTACACTCAAGGTTGTTAGGCTCAAGGTGATTGGACCTCTTACCCATTAATTTTAATTCGATTAAATCGTTTGTTATTAAGCTTTGAAACGATCGTAAAAATAGTGGGAGGATATAGATAGATAAAAGCCATTCTACCTATATTTAATATTGAACATATGCAAAACTAGGGCAAGACTATGTTTACCGAAGGAATCAAAATATAATATTTTAATGACATAAGTTAACTAGTCAAACGGTTGATTAATTGAATATCAAGTTAAATTCTAATTGATAGAATTAAAACTATATTCTCGTTGACATTAAAATGACCTTCTAAAGAACAGACTTAAGAAATATGATTTCATTAAGTTCTGAGTCCAACAAATAAATTCACACTACATGTCACTCGTCTCTATATGAGGCAGCTTGAACATATAGGATATTCGAAGTATGTTTCTCCCTACAACTTGTCGAGCTACCCTCAAGGTTGTATGGACAAACAATTTTGATCCGTAAAGTTCGAGAATTCGATCAAACTGTTTGAGTCGAATACGAGTGCATGCGCGGTGCAAGACTATGTATCCCAACCGGATCTTGAGACAAGCAACTTCTTGAGCTACACTCAAGATTGCAACTCTCAAGCATTTGGATACATGAGATGCTTGCATATCTATTTATTTATGTTGGGCTATTTAATATTTAAATGTGATTTAGAAAAGGAAGAAGGCACTCCGGAAAGTCAATCGAGTTAAATAGTTTAATTTATCATTAGTAAAGGCATAAGTAAGAGGAAATGAAAATGTGACATATTTTGATGTCACGATTTCATAATTATTGTTATACAAAAGACGTCTAACACAATTTGACAAATGTCGTCACCTCGCTTCTAAAGAAATGTTTTGCGTTAGTAATTTGTGATAACTATAATATATATATATCTTAAATGTTAATATATAAATATACAAGATAGTAGCAAACTTATATGGAAAAATAGACTAGGCCGTATCGAGAGACTAAGCTTCAAAAGTCACATAAAGAGAGGTCTGACCTCTCGTATTATGAAGTCTACGGACACTTGTGAGGCTTACCCTCTTAGATATAATGGCCGAAACCCATCTGTAAGACAGTGGGAGAATGAGTTGTCGAACTCAGTCTGGTACATACTGATGTAACCGAGTCTAGATTAACCAAAATAAGTTATTCGTATATTTTAATAAGACACGTGTTCTTGATGAAACACAAGTCTGATAAAATAAAGAACGAAATGACTGAAGTATTTAAACTGATTCGATTGGATCGAATGGACAAATACTTAGCTACATAAAATCTTGCGTAAATAAAAGAAAATGTGATTTTCTCTCAGGTCAAGTCTGTTAACACATCGGTGTGTTAAAAGGTATGAATCACACTTAGTTAGACTTGGTGTGATCCATTGTAAGTGACTCTGAGTTAAGTCCTCCCTCTGGGTTAAGTCCCAAATAGTAATGCCTAAGTTTTGATAATGTTCTAGGAGGACATTAGCAATAAGATATTCATAAAATCAATCATTAAGAAGTTGTATAATTACTTGAATCTCGTGAGACAAAGAGTCGAGTTAGACATCGTAATTGATGCTGACTTAGTCAACTTCTAGGATGAAAATTCGGAGTAGAAACTCCGATTTAAAACTTGATGCAACCTGAAGAGGTCCGTGTGCGTAAATAAATTTTGGAATTTAGTTTACGTGCCCAAGGAAAATGTTTCCTCACTTTCTACAAGTAAATCTTTAAGTTGAAAGATTTGTGCAGAAAAGAAAATAGTGAAGTGCAATCATGTTGGTCGAGAACGGTTTTCATCCTAATTCCTATAAAATGGATTATGTTGAAACCGTCTCGCCAACAGATGTGCACAGATCTACTCGGACCAAGCTCGACGTAAAACGCTCAAAGTTGACCATGAAAATTGGAACATTCACTTATAAGTTCGTTTTTCTAAATATGATTTAGACGGACCAACTTATATGAATTAACCAGAAAGTTTTCAAGGTCAGCTGGAGCGTATAAATTACATGCGAGACATCAAAGGGATGTAACATTTATTTTGACAAAGTTATCAAATGGCTTGACACTTTATCAGAAATAGATATGAGCCATTTGAAATGACCAGTAACTAATTTAAATGATTATCGTAAGGTACGATGAACTGGATAAGATCCAAGTAAATAAAAATATTATGGATTCCGAACGACCAAGTGAATTATTTGAATGAGATTCAAATGGTTGGTCTAACATGAACATAGAAACCCCTTAAGTCTATAGTGTAGACGGTTTTAGCAGATCCACTCACGAAGGCTCTATCACATGAAGTCGGGTAAACTTATGTGTAAAAACGGTATAAGATACCGAGATAAATGGGCCGGAGTGCAAGTGGGAGATGTTGAGAGATAATACCCTTGAGGCAATCTATCTCCATGTGTGCATAGCACAAACATCTTGTTCGAAATAATAGTAAGCTGTTTGGTAATTATTTATCTAAGTCATGTTATAATGGAGTTAACATTAGATATTAACTTAGGTAAAGTCCTGAGACTTTATGCAAGGTCAAACAGGTATCGAGATGAGTATCTCGATCATGGAGAAATGTTTGACCGTCTGTAGCATAAGTCTAAAAGGGTTCGTGGTCGTAGATGTTTCGAGACAAGGATATCGAAACATCGGATAGACCATTGTGTCTTAGTCTTCACCATTTAGCGGTGGCGATGATCTCATGATCGTTTGACTTGGCGAAGTTGGAGACGAGACACAGGTGCTCATTAGAGAATGAGTTCACTGAACGATCCACAAGAGTTATCATATGGTTACATTGACCAATCTGTCAATGATAACTCTTAGTGATGATAGGCTAGTTAGTCTTTTGACTTGAGGTCATTTTGACGAACATGTGCGTGAACAGTGCCACTTAGATCACTGACCTGACTTCGAGGCTAGGCCTGTTGAAAGGTCTTTGATTGGGTGTCACTTGAAGCGGGAAGAGTAATGACCAAGAGAGGATTCGTCTCTCCCGGTCAATGGGAGTTAGTGTCGTAGGGTTAGTTCGGTCTTTAGTAAAATCTCTGGCCAGAGTTTGTTGGAAGAAGTCCAACATTATTTGACTAAAGATCGATAGAAACTAACCGGAGTCAAGTTATTGGGGTTGACAGTTGACTGTACCTTAGACTTGATCTACACGACATAGTTAAGACGAAAAGACTATAACTATGGAATTCATCACGGAAACAGTCAGGGTGGTCCCGACAATACTCATGTCAATGAGTTAACCACATAATGATGATTCCTGAAGCAGGGCCGACAACCACTGCTCATGGTCACTGCCGTATAGGGCTTCAAGCCCAACCTGTTGTAAGGGTCAGGCTGTAGGGTCTCACACAGAGTGCGATCTTCGTCTAGTAATAAGTAGAAATTAGTTAGGGAGAATAATTTGCATTTGATGCAAGGGATAAAATATTGCAAAAGATGTTTGCAATAATCTCCAGCATTCGGGATAAATGATCCTGAGTGCAAGTGGGAGATGTAGGGAAATATGCCCTCAGATCATTTGTATTTGATGCAAATGATAATTTAAGCCTAGATAGGGACTATTTTGCATTTGATGCAAAAGGGATTAAATATGTTTTAAATAGTTTAAGACAATATTTAATAATATAAACGTAAGGAAAAGCTCACGGGTAAGACGGGAATGTCCCGGTCTACGCCTAGGTTCGAACGGCGTCCAAATCAGACGCCAGATGCTCAAGATATGCCAAAAACAGCCATTTGGATCAGATCGGGTCAGACCAGGCTGACCCAGGCCAGACTGGGTCTGGCCTGGGCACCTGACCAGACCCAGACAGCCTGGGGCACCCAGCCCAGGCCCAGGCCCGGGTGCCTGGGCCTAGGCCCAGTCGGCCCAGGGTGCCAGGGCGCTGGGCGCCCAGGCGTTCTGGGCCGGGCGCCCCGCCGGGCCCAGGCGCCCGCCTGGGCGCCTGTGCCCAGACCTGGGCGCCCGTGCCCAGGTCTGGGCAGGTGCCCAGTCAGCCTTTTATGGGGGCTGTGGGGCCCACTTGCTGGGCCCCACTAATGGGTTCTGAACCCTAGATCTATTGGGCAGATTTGACGGCTGGTTTTTACGAAAAACAAGTCGTAGGCTGAACTTTAAGCGGTCACTTGGAGGGTCAAACGAACTCCGATTGACGAACGGTTTTTTCCTATGCGTTCACCATTGAACACCCTTCGAATTGATTGGTTGTATCAATCATGAAGTTCAACGGTGAGGGAGTTAAAATTCACGGAAGTTTGCACTTTGTGAAGGGAAAACTAAATTGAATTTGAT